>JANHGB010030794.1:0-77501 GCA_026283785.1 Coracopsis vasa
ACAAGTCCAGGTAGATGACATCAACTGCTCTACCCCTGTCCATCAGTTCCATAGCCCCATCATAGAAGGCCACCAAACTCGTCAGGCAGGATTTCCCCTTAGTGAAGCCATGCTGGCTGTCACCAGCCACCTTGCTGTTTTTCATGTGCCTAAAATGCCTTGTAGTAATAAAGTGAAGTGTACAAAACCACATTTTTGCATATTTGAAAGCAAAAATTCACTATATTAAAGTCCCTAGACATCTCAGCCAACAAAATTAAACTAACATCTTCTGTGTCTATTTGGGTTTTTAGGTCACCAAGAATCAACATGAAACCAGAAGCTGATTAGGCCTTTAAACAGCTATCTAAGCAAAGAAATCTAGTTATCCCTGTCTCCCTCTTATTGCAACAATCAAAGAGGTTGCTACCATTGATGTATGAATGGCTAAGAAGCTTAGACAATCCTATCTAAAAAATAGCAGAAAATATCCATACTTTTACTTGATTTTAAAGTCTGAATTTCAGCAAGATAAGTAAAATAAATTATTTGGTCTTTCCACAGTCTTCTGTAGATCCATCAAGAATTTACATACAGCTGGAAGGTTCTGGGACTTTGTCTAAAATAACTTTGTACGAAAGAAATTAATTAGTTGTTTGAGTTCTTCTAATCAAGAAAGTCATAATAAATTAATATATCTAATTAGAACCAACCTCAGTGAGATTACATTAAAATCTCATTTTGTTCTATTAAAAAATTCAATAAAACTGTGCCAATTAAACCAGGCAATCAGTAAGAATGAGGATATTTTCTTGATGTGACATCTACTTTGTTCAGCCATTAGAAGTCATTTTTAACATCTTGTTGACAATGCTCCTCTCCTGACAGTGCCGCAGGTAGTATCAGATGTCAGCTTTCAAATCTAATTCAACAAATCATCCTTGCATTGCCATTTAGCACATCTGCCTCTGCAGGCAATCTAGCTCTCCTAGTACTTCAGTACTGTAGAAGGTAACAATTTATAGGGTGGAAAAGTGAAAACAAAGGGAATAATGAGTTTCAAACTAAACTGATACAGAGCATGAGACTATAAAAATGTAATTAGAAAGACACAACCTGCTGTAGAAGCTACACATTCTCAGCTTGTAAATATGCTCAGGAGACCTAGGTGGCTTATAATAGTATGTAATATTTCATTCTCTGCAAGTCTGAAGGGTGGTTCACTCTTGCCATCAATTACACTTTAATGCCTGCTGGCATTGCTTTCCCATATTGATTTTCAGCAAAAAGAGATCTGGCCATACCGAACAAGAAGAATCTACTAGCCAATTTCCAGCAGCTCTTGCTTAGCATAAAGTGCCATTCAATATAGACAGTGAGGAACTACCATAAAACACTTCTCACTTCCTACATTTCTTACATACAAATGACAAACTGCTGTTATAGACATCTCTCTGTCTTATATGTCTAGATTCTGTACATCACAACTGTTGCCTATGCCCTCAGAAACATCTTTTCTTGAAGGCTGATCTCAAACACAGAAGCAAGATATTCATTAATACACTGATACCAGATGACAAAACTGATCAAGCACATTATCAGAAAGCTCTGACACGCTGAAAAGAATATCCATTCTAATACCAGAATAAAGAGAAGAATGTAATTTTCATTTCCACATACAGAAAAGAAATTGCTTTTGTCTCAAAATACACAATGTTTCGGTGCATTCTTTCACATTCTCCAAGAAAGAAAAGCTATTCTTTCAGTTCATCTACTTTTCTGCAAGGAAGGCCAGCAAATGGCTACTGTGACTCAGCCCCTGAACTACATGACTCCAGGAAGACTCAGCTGAATGGGACAGTTTTTTGAATGGGACTCAACAAGCCTGTTTAAGTAGAGAGGGGTTTATGCCCTCATGTCCCATTCTACAGTGCCAAACACCTTCTGCTCCCTCTGTTTTCAGTTTCCCAGCTATATGAGAGCTTAACTGAGAGCCCGAGGCCCTCACGTCTTAGAATAGCTCAGCTTCTCCAAAACAGGCTGTTTTCAGTAGCTGACTAATAACGCAACCTGTGTGCAAACACAAGTTCAATATTTTCTGCCACACATGAAGGTTGAGACACCTTGAGAATCCCTATTTAAATTAAGGTAGAGACTTAAGACTGATTTGAGAATGACACTCAAGACATTGAACAGTCAGCTACTTAGTCTTTCATACTTTCCTGGTAATGACACCCAGCAGGCTGCCTGGTTCCCCAAATGATCTGTGTTTATTCTCCATACTGAACAGCAAGGTGTAAGTAGCATTTAATAATAAATAAATGCTATTGTAACAATGTTAAAACATCCCACCTTGACATTTTAAGAATAAACATTACAACTGTCTGATTTCATAGTGCCTTTCCATTTGAAGTGACTTTGTAGAATATCTACAACTACAGTTTGGAAGAGATGAAATTGAAATTAAGTCAACCTGAAATTATTTGTTCTGTATTCATTTCAGCATTCAAAATTTCACAATTTTTTATCCTGCCTACAAATGTAAAAAACTTGAAGTAATTCCCAAAATTGTTTCTCCCTCTTTACAGTACTCTCTGTGAGCTGAATATGGAGGAGACTGCTCCCGTGTTGTCCATATAATCTTCACTTTTAAATGCAGAACAGCCTTTGTGACAAGGCAGCCGGCACTTTTCTTTCCAGATACAGAATATTACAGAGTGACTCACTATGATCTCTATCTCCCACTTGCACTCCTGGGTGCTTTGCACTTGTTTTGTTCTCTGTTTTTTTGTTTTCCTTAATCTGAAATTCAGACATGTGGACTGAGAACTGCAGGGCTTAAGGAAACACAATGCTCTGAACTGTATTATAAATTTTATGGTGCTTTAGTGCTTCGCTTCAAAGTATGCAGCACACTACAGGATTCTTAAATTCAAAACCTCAGAAGCTACCACCTTCTTTATCTGTAACCTCCAGGAAAGCGAGAGAAATAGGACCTGTCTCACTAACATATATTGGTACAACTTTTACAACGCAGTATTTAACAGAGACATAAGCCATTCCTGTGCACATGCTACATATTATTAACTCAGGACCTCTGGGACAGTCCCATAAATCTGTATGGAGTTTGGGGTCTAGGTTGGGTAGAGGGGGGTGGTATCTTGCAGGGTGGAGGGGAGGTAAGAAATACTCTGTGATCCAACATGCCATTGTTGCTCCTTTGGATCTTAACACACATAATACCATTTAAACATATTGTAACAATGTGCATGATAAAGCCACTGCTGCAGCAGTTGTCATTTAGAACATTAATACTGCAGCTGGTTTAAATTTTAAAAATTTAATAAAAGGGCTTTGTCTAAATTAAGGACAAAGGGCAAAAATAACTTTCCTTTTTCCCCAGTAAAAAGACTGGTAGAAGCACAAAACTGAATTTGAAACAAGCAGAGATGAGCTCTTGAATTCTTAAAACATACATCAAAAGAGCTTGTCAATTTGGGGCCATCTCTGAGAAAACAGAAAATAATCAATCCTATTTGTAAATATAAAATAAACAGTCACTTGCTAGAGTTAAACACTCAACATATTTCTGCAATTCTTTCATGCAGGAGTTTAAAACTCCAACTTTGGCTAATCCTTTAACCCTTTCAGTAAACACTACTGGCGAATTATCACTGCAAATGATTCCAGAAGTAAATCAGTGTATGGGGTGCATGAGTTCCTTCTAGTCTCCCCTTCACAGACTTCTTTCTCTACATATTCTGATTGGTCCTTGTCCAGTTGTACATAGTTTTCATACAAACCTGGAAAAATAAAATCACACAAGTCCTGGCTAATTTACAGTATCACCATTACAGGATGTCCCATGTGGACCGGGCATCATTAATAAGTTGTCAGGTGTTCATGGAATAGATTTGGGGTAGTGAAGAAATGCTGCTGCTTGTGGTTTTGTTATAAAAACAGCAGAAGTAATGATGCCGCATGTCTGGTAGATTTATGCTTAATTGTTCCATGATGGGTTAATTTATTTATATTAAGTATGGAGAATGAGCTCATCCTCCTCTAGACATCAGAAAATCACATCTAAAATGCCATAACTGCAAGGGAATTTCCCATCTGATTTTGTGTCAGAAGAAGTGCAAGAAGAACACCCAACCAGGGAGTGAATTTCTGGTGCCTGCTGAGAGATGATACTGATGGCAGAGCTGAGCTTTTCCAAGAGCTGAGCTGTTTGGAAATCCATGTCATGTGTGAAGTTTCTGTAATCCAATAAGGGCTGACCTCACATAACACGTTTTTTTCTCTGTAGGGACACTACTAGTATCTCTTTCACACTTCTGGTTCTTGTATTAATACATCAATTGCCCTTCAGCCAGAAGGGGAACCAGTGACGAGACAGACAGGAACATGGAAAATTCTTTTCATTTCCATAACTAAATTGTTTTCAGTTTTACTGTTCTTTAATAAACTGAAATGCACTCAAGTAGGACAGCTTTTATACCCTACTGAAAGCTATAAAAAGGATAGCGATTTTTCTTTTTGAAAGATCATTACTAAATTCTCTTGAAAACTGTTAAAGCAACTTTTAATTAACTGATGTGTTATAATGATTCACTAATGGTATAGAAAAGGGTATCTCTTATTTTCAAGTCTGCAGTCCAAGAGGATGTAAATTTATCTAGGCCAAATTAACATTCACATTTGATTTAAACAAAAGCATATATGCAAATAATTATGTTGCACTCTTAAGTCTATTGCCTCAATTATTTCAACTGGATTATCTTTTGATACTGGATGATAACCAAGGGATATTTTCATGACTGACAGATAACCAAGAGAAAAAATTGTATCTTGATGACATTTTGAAGATTTGGAATACTGCCTAGAAATACTATATTCAGTAGCTATGGGACATGTGAAAAGATTCAGGAGTCTAGAATTAACAACTGAGCAATTTAGAACCACTTTCTGACCTGAAAAGAGAAAAAGAATAAACTAAACAAGATGGCGATGAACAAAGTCTTGGATTTTCAGATTTAAGACCCTGGAAACAATTAAGCAAATCCAAAGTTTGATTAGAGTGCTGCTGACGGTAGACTTGAACTTGTGCTGCCTCATACATAAAAAGGCAGGAAAAATACCTATTAATGCATTTCAGCATTTTTAGGTAACAGGCTTTTCACACAGGGAGAGAGATTGCTCAGAAATAGCCAGGTTTTTCCATTTGAAAAGTTTTCACTTAGTCTGTTCTTCCACCTAGCCACACTCAAAGAGAAGGTCATTTCAATAGATTATTCACCTGCACTTTCTGTTCTCCACTTTGATTTTATTTCCTTTTTTCCTAGGAAATATCTCCTCTGATGAAGATATGCCAGCATAAAAACCTGAGGCAGATTGAAGAATCAACTCCTAATCACACATTCTAAGGCAAGAAGAAACTTGTGCAATCATTCATTATAACCTATATAAAGCTAACCACGACCTTCCCTGAATTCATATCTGTTTCAAGTCCAGCAACTGTGTTTGAGTTAAATCTCAGGGAAAAAAAAATAATCAATATCCTAAAGAAACCCCTTTATTTCGAAATTTTCATTGGCAGAGAATGCAGAGTGGCTTGTGGCATTTCTAATGAAAACTCTGTATTTAGTTTATTTCCAATTTTTCTCATTTCAAATCCTAGCCCTACGGTTTATCATTACTTTTGTTGTTAAACTTGAGTCTTCCACTACATTACGTCTTCTGTGAAAACCTGAAGTCATTGTATTTGTGATTTCTTTACATCCTATACAACAAAACATTTGGTTATAATTCCTTAATCCATTTCCTAACTCTTCTCTCGACCACAACCATATTTTTAAATAAGGTGTAAACATCATAATGCAATATATTACACTGATAGATGTTGCATCAAACAAGAAGCAATCTAGTCCTCCAAATCCTACTCAATACTGCTCTGCTGTTAAATTGAGAAACAATAATTTCTGATAAAGTTCTCATTTCATTAAGGATTTCTTGTGCCAAAAATGATGTCTTATATCCTGTATTTACTTATTTCAAAGATTCTACCTAAAGAAAATATATTTTGATAGAAGCAAATACGTGTATAGTTAGGTATGAAACCTAGAGTGCATTTAACTCTGATCTTTTAATCAAAAGAAGAATATCTTCTTTTTTTTTTCTCAAATATATGTATTATATTTTTGTGGACTTGTCAAATGTGGAAGTCATTCCCCAACTCTTCAGATGCCAAAGCCTCTCTTAAGAACCTGTTTTCTCCCTCCCTTCTCTCATTTGTCTTCTCCTTTTCTCCAAGCACTTTTTAAAAAGAGCTTGTCAAATCTGCTTTATAGCTTAGACAGGGGGAACAAAGGGCAAGAAACATCATTAAGTATCAATCTTCTAGTTTTAACTGCCTGGGTGTAGGGATCTGAGCCCAGAATTCAAAAACATGATCTAATCTAACAGTTATGACTTCCCTTTTTAATTTTTTTTAATGGGGTCTAAAATATATACATTTCTGAAGGGGGAGGGGTGAAAGTTAATCCCGGATGCCATGTCACTCTACAAATCAAAAGCAAGCAATCCATTACAGATAGTTTTGAGGGCAACAGTACTACAGTGGTATTCCTGATGGATTTAGGAATTATGGTCTGTGGAACTTCACAGGCATTAAGCAGGAAAATAAAACCATTAGATCTTCTCAACAAATTGAGTCACTATTGAAGGATATATTTTTTTCCTGCTCACAGTTGGGTTTTTATTTTTCCAAATTGGAAACACACCACATAGAGGAAGTAATAACATTGCAGTAAAGTATTCAAAGCCCAATTTTTATTCACATTGATTATCTTTTACATTTTGAAGTATTGCCTTTGTACATCCATCTGTAAATGGTTATCAGATATGCATTCGAACCCTTTCCTTCATTAAACCATTTTGCGAGAACACTACTTTACTTTTGTTATATTGTTGGGCAAAATGGAAAAGAAATATGACATACATGGGTTTTCATTCACCTTCTAAATTCAACATCTGCATTCCTTTTCCTGATGCCCGCAACTCAGAAAAATACATCTTTAGTCTCAGTTTTACCACTATATTATGAAGTGCACACAAAGCTTTTTCCAGTCAGAATTCAAATAGGTTTTTTGTGTACCTGACTGATTTTCTCCATTTTAATCATATTAAAATTATTTACATGTCCTCAAAAAATAATAAACCACCTTTTTTAAATGGTGAGTAGATGATAGGCTGCAATAAAGAAAGGGGTATCTTTCCAACAACAAAGTTAATTTGCTTACGATTCAAATCAGTGTCCATGAACACACCTGGTCCCCTCATGACAAACAAATAAATTGGTATGAAGAAGCAAATAGCATGCTATACCTGATTAACTATTTCTAAAAGGAGAAATGTCTTCAGGCATTACTTCCAGATCTAAAATGCATATCATGATTGTTTGACCATTAATAGTTTTTTACATTTGAAGTGTGATTCAGGCAAACATTTGCCCTTAGTAAAGTTCTAAACTAAGCACTAAATCATCACCACAAAAGATATTTTCAAGTACACATCAGTTGCTATTGCTGTTTTGGGTTTTTTAACAGGTAGGTGAAAGAAAGCTGGTTACAGATTTGTGTTGTAGGAAGAGATACTTACCTTTTTTCATCACATAAAGTAAATCCCAGGAAGAAAAGACTTCACAAAGGTAAAGGAAGATGTGCCTTTTCTTGTCTGCAATTTGTTAAATTTGCATTTGCAGAGATCCTACCAACGCATTTCTAAAAAGGTTCATTGAATAAAATGTACAGTGAAAGACAACGTGCATTTTAATGTAACAGCTGAAAAGCCACAGATAATACTTCAAGCTGCTAGTCTATTTCTCACACGTTTGCTGCAGAAGTTCAGAAGTGTTCCCTCACTTGTTTTGGGGATAGTAAAACAAATGCTCTCATGCAGATATTGGTCAACTATCTGTTTAACTGTTCCCTGATACATCTTTGAGGTGTTGTTTTTCAGGGTGCAAAGCGCTCTTAGCTGCCATGATTTCAGTTACTGCAAACCAGGCTATTGCACCCAACAGATTTTATCTAGCTGGTGAAGGTATCCCACAAAGATCCTGCTATAAATGCCCAGTTGCATTTCTTTGATATGGTAGTACCCATAAAAAATAAATAAATAAACAAAATGAAAAATCTTATCAAAACAGGATAGTTAGCAGAATGGGGAGATGACAGAAGAAAATATGCATCTCAACAGATAACAGGAAGATACTAATGGGAGAATAAGAGCAAATACAATAAAGCAACACAACTGATCAATTAAATAATAAACTATTAATGGTTGCTGTAGTCTTTTAGGGACAAATTCATTTAAATTAGCATACATAAATAACTTGACATATTGACTATCTTATGACTACTGACTGCAGAAACAGATATTAAAATCTTCAAATTTATTTCAATCCCCAAATCTTTACATGGTGAATCATATCCAAACAAGTGAAGAAAGAACCTAAATGCACTTCTGAGTCTGCCTGATCTCTTTCACAGAAAAATACCATACCATGACAATTATTTCTTTATAAAAGCAGTATCAGTCTATAGAGGCTCTTGAGAATACAATAATAATTGTTGATAATATCACTCTAAAACAGAAAGAAAGACAGGGAGACAAAGCAAGAGAAAAAGGAGATTCCTTAAATAAAATTTTGCTTAATCATTGCAATTTAAACGTATGAAAATCTCCACAAAGGACTCTGCTTTGGAAAAATGATTAGCATAGCCACTGTTGCAACTTGCAGAATCTGACAACGGATACTTAATAAATCATAGACAGAAAACTTCTAAAGGCTTGAAAGAAATCACTTGCGTGAGTTATTGCACATAATGAAACTCCTGTTGCCATGCTGATACATAAAGTGTTCCTTTCTAGAAATATAGTTTTACTTCCATTTTTCCCAAGATTTTATTACATGTTTTAAGATACTGATTTATTTCCTAATAATCATGATTAAATAAATTAAGAGTTACTTTATATGAGTATATGTATGAAAATGGGGTTTCTGTTATGAATTAAAATAGACTGTAAGGGTAGCCATTAGAAATTAACATTTTCACAAATCTATTTCATTTTCCAATCAAAATATACAGTGCTGCAATCACCTAAAATGGCTGGATATGTGCACTGGCATGTAACATATGAAATTGAAGCTGTATAGGCTACATGGATTTTTTTAAATAAGGTTCAGGAAGTATTTGCTCTGGGTTTTGTAATGTGTAGAAGCACTGTAGAGTTCTCAAAACCGTGATGACTGAATAAACATTAACTAACAAGCATTGTCTTTGTATTTTCGGTTAGCACCACTTTCTGTTCTATGGGGTTTTTTTGCCATTTCTTATCATCTACCACTTACATGATAACATGATTACTTTCTGTCAGCATCAGAGAAAGTTCATCATTTTTAAGAATCTGTTCTTTTATGCAATGGTGTTAATTACATAGCCCTGCCAAAGTACTTAAATGAAGTGATAAGATTATCTGTTGCCTTAACAGCATGTACTCTATAAGAGTTTTCTTTCAATAAACTAAGGTACATCAAGATAGATGTTTACTCAAGTAAGAGGTTTCCACTTCAGAACAGGACTGCTCATCAACAGTATTTATGTGAAAATAAAAGTAAGCACTTATGGAATCTTTTGTAAGTATTATGTATTATCTCATTACATCATTTGGCAGAATGGAAGACTTTACAATGAGAAAAGCATAAAGCACAGCTATATAGTCATGATAAACGATGATTATCATGCAGTTAACAACTACATTGAAGGTACACGGCCACAACCTATGCAGGCAGATCCAAAGTGGTGCAGATGTGCAGACATCCAAACATGGGAGCTTAGGCAGTACTGCCACAGCAGTCACAGCAGGAACCATGGCCAGGTGCCAAATAGTTAGCACGTATTCTCTTGGTGGGTTTTGCTGCATATTTTAAGTTCTACTGAGGCCATAACTGAGGCCATAACTATACTAAAGCTATTACCATCCAGGCTAATCCTTTTACTTCAGATCTGCTTATGATTTCAAGCAACATACTACTTGTAGATACATCCATATTACTTAAAACATAGGAATCACTCTCAGCACGCAAAGGGAGTAAAAAATTTTCAACCCACTCTTTAGTATTTGAATAGCTGTCATGGTTGCAGGCTCCAGACATGTCAGGTTTCTGTGCAGGCACTTTCTAAACAATAGGATGCCTGCAACAGACAATTGCTAGCAATAAAACAGTCATCTTCCTTGATCAGCTGCTTCAGCTGTAGGTAGATGAATGTGGTGAAAAGTAAATTAAGGGAAAGTACAGGAGAAGGGCGTAATTGAGATGTTTTCCATATTTGTTGCTGAATTATTTTGACAAACCCCAAAAAAACCTTGGAAATTCATTTTTCAAAACTTCATTTTACCTAAGATAAAGAGGCTTTTTTCCTAAAAGTGTTCAGATTTGAATGCCAAAACTTCAGTCAAACACAGTTGCCCTGAACTTTAGAAAACTCCATTTTCTCTCAGCCCATTTTTTCAAACAAAATAAAAAAAAATTAAGAACTTCTCATTTTCTTGCTTTTCTTCCACTAAACCCCATTATAATATTGTAGGAGCTAACATGAGAGCATAAAGAAAAATGTACTGCAAAAGTGCTGAGTTACTAGCATGGTAATGGAACTAAGAGAGAAAATTGTCTCTGCCATGGGAACTGGTAGAGAGCCACAGATGTCAAGGAAACCAATGTACCAACATATTACATTACACATTAAGTATTTATGTATGTTTTTTATGTAGCTACCAAGTTGTGCTTGTAACATTCAGCAGCCACCCTTAAAACATAATAGACTTATGGTAAAATTACTTCTGTGTTTATGTGGCTGTACAAGGGATGCACAAGTAACTGAGAACAGAAATGGGGCAAAAGAGGGAAAAAATCTATTTCAGTTTCACATGCGTAATTGCATTTAGTGAAGTGAATTCTGCCAAGTCAATGGAACTGCATGTGGCATAAATCAGTTTAAAATTAGGCCATGAGAATCTATCCAAGCTACAATCTTTCAAAAACGTGAACATATATTAAAAGTCTCTATTGCATATAACATTGTATTAGCTCGAGTGCTTTGGTCCTGCTTCATGAACAAAGAATGCTTTAAAACTCAACCAAGTAGCAACACTAAATAGGAACAGCAACTCAAGAGACAACCAACTGAAAAGATTGATGATACTTTTTAATAACTGTAAAGCTGTACATTGAAAAAGAAATCCTACAAGCAAAATAACTGCAAAAGTGCACACTTCCTGTGTCCACTGGATTTCCAAATGCTTATATTGTGGTGGTGAATGGAGTTTTATAACTCTGGTGATACTATCATGTTACCAATAAGATATGGAACATTTGGAGAAGCGGAATTCAAAAGGACTCACTGGTTGGCAGACAGCTATAACCAGAGTTGTTTGGAAACACTATCTCCAAATGAAATAAGCTCTATGAACAAGGACCCATAAGGCTGAACTTCATTGTGTTACTGTTTTCCCTTCTCCCCTTAACACACTTAGTTATTGTAAACTACTGACAACGAGGTATTTGGCTGACTGCATTTACAGTAGTTTGGTCTCTCTCCATGTCTGGCTGGACAGATGAGCATACCCTAAAACTTGTTACTATGGGAGAAAATGTTTGTTGACATTAACTTAAAGTGGAAGGTTGAAATGATTTCATGCAACCATCCTAGGAGAAGGAAAACTCTAACTTCAAACCTGGGCAGATGGAGCTCGTCCAGCCTTGCAAGGCCTCCATCTAGAGAAGGACACTCTGACCAAACCTGAAACTCTAATCAAACCTGAGCACTTTGCTGTCACCGTCCAAGCTCGCTAGGCCCTGGCAGATAAACCTCAGGTGTAAAGGGTGGGGCCAGTTCCGCGCACGCTGCACCTCACCTAAAAAATCCTCTGCGCATGCTCGAAGGGTTTCCTCACTCGCACAGCCCCGTAGCGACAAGAGAGGGACGGAACAGCAGGTGATAAAGGTGCACTGGGAGCCACAGACCCAACCCTGCATGCGGGAGGTTCAGAACATTGATCGCTCGAGATTGACCCAGCGGATGACACTCTTGACAACGTAGAAAGAATCGTGCCTTGCCTATACCACCCAAGGAGACCTTTTGCTGTGCTTTTTGCAACTGGATTTGCCTATCCCACATTGCCCTTTTAGTCAGCAGCGCATTTGTAGTAAGCGTGGGTAAAGCCCTTCCCAAATCTTTGTTCGTGAAGCCAAGCCATCATCAATTAATCTGTTTTTATATACTACACAATACCTTCATGAAGTAATCTTTCTTGAACAGTAGTTAAAAGACTGTAATATAATCTATCTGCACATACGAGCAGAGGGTATGTGACAAGCAAGAGTGCAACGAATGTGATTATACTCCAGGTACAAAAGAGCAAAGGTGGAAGTTTCCTTGGGTTTTGTGATCTTATATGTGACAGGTTAATTTTTTTTAGTTGCAAGTGACATTTTGGAAAGCAGCATCTGTATGTTTAGAAATATTAATAATATAAATTTGGAGATAAGTTGATCATTGATACTTGTGATGTAAAAATTTATAAGGACTTGTACATGATAGCACTGTGACGAGTACTGTTTTTGTTATCTAGAGTTTTTATGAAAATCATAAAAGTATATATGCAATTGATAACTTTTCCATATTCTGTATTGTGATTTGGCATGAAGTTTTTGCTTCACATAATATAGGTGTTCTTTGTTCTTACTCTGTATTGTTAGTTTTATTTTTTCAAGAGCTACTAAAACCCACAGGTTATCTATCTCCAGTATTGCATCTCTTGATTTTTTTAACCATTGCATTGAAACAGTAACTTTTTAATTATATTTTAAATGATTTCTTACTTTTTTGTTTCTATTTAAACTCTATTGTTCATCCTAATGCTTGTAAAGTATGGGATAGGTTAAAAAAAGACTGACGGAAAAAGGCTGTTCACTTACTTACATGTAAGTGCATCTTTGTGCTTCCACAAAGGCAGCAGCATTAGGATGAAGTTCTAACTGCCAGATCATATTTCTAAAAACTCAAAGTCACAATGTAGGAAACACTGTTTAGTCTATTTTAAAAGATGAATGTTTAGTTATTATAGTGTGACTATATTGAGGCTCATATCAGTATGATGCACTAATTCAATCATGTCCTGTGGTATTTTTCATAATATGTAGCATATAGTCTACTTGAACCTTATATATTACACCATAGAAACTGATTTTGAGGCTCGCATAGACATAAAATGTCTGTTGCAGCAATCTGTGCTTCAGTGTTTGTTCAGTATGAAGTGGGGGTGCGTGGTTCTTCGCACCCCAGCTTTTTGACCAGGAAATTTGGAAATAATGATCTGCCAGCCTGTTGGCTATATGAAAGCTAGATGTGTTTTTTCTTATCAAGTATAAACCAAATACTTTCTCTTTGTGATGAATTACAAACTTGTGTTTCTCCCCACCAGTAAATCTTGAGGAAGAGCAGCTCTTGGACCGGTTGACAACGTTTATTCAAGATTTCAGAAAAAAACGTTGCTTAAACTGATGTGTTTTAGAGCTTTGTATTTCCAGAACACTTCAACAATATGCATCAATGCTATATGTTGTAAAACCCACAGTTTTAAAAATGTTATTTTAATGGTATGTAGGACTCATTCAGTAGTGATAGTTGCAGTGTCCAACTTTGTAGGCACATGTGTGATATAGCTTAACCTACACTGTGACATGTGGGGTGGATATTTGGTCCACGGGCTGTTTGAGGGGAAAGAAGAGGAAAGACAGTAGTGAGACTAGCCTGGAGAGAATACCTGAAGGGTATCTGTCTGTGTATGGTGGTTCCAGGAGTGGATGGACTATGGTCTGTGCTACGGGAGGGTGCTAAACCCTGATCCCTAGGAGGTTGCCGTGGGTGGATAATGCAGGATTGTCTTACGTAATACCAAATCCTAGTCCTGAAGGTGCTGGTATTATGTAGAATTCACATCAAGACTTTTTTTTATTAAGTGCCTTCTAAGTAATTGAATTATCTGCTGCAACTGCTCTTCAGGACTGCAGGTAAAAAACATAAATCAAGGAAAGCCCTCTTCATTTGGTGTGAATGAAGATGCATTTAAATGACTTTATAGTATTATGGGTAGTATGCTTTAAGTTAATTTTTGAAGAAGCTAAAACTATCCACTATCCCAATAAATCTCTACCATGTAAAAAGATAAACATTAGAGAAACCTGAATGAGTTCATGACTTAATGGTGTATTACCTGTGATTACTCATGTCAAACTTAAATTTATAAAACAGATTTCTTAATGTAAATTAATAGATAAAAACCTGATAAATTATAGATGTAAGAGAATATTTTTGTGAGTTTAGCTTTAAATATATTCCTTAGCCTGTGTTATTCAGTAGTTTTGTTACAGATGATGTTCCATGTTTTGATTTGAAACAGGATACATGATTTTCTTCTTCCACACTAAATTCTTGCTGAGTGTTTCTGCTTGGCAGTGCATGAGATTAGAGGATGTTTCCAGGCTTTTAACTTTCCCACATACATATTTTTTCCCCAAGTTCTTTTGAATCTTATATCTCCACCCTGTTGTCCAATTTTTAATCTCTTATTTCTGCATGTGGCTGGAGTGCATAGCTGAGCACAGTCACAGTCTTGTCTCCCCAGCTCCTTATGTTTTGTACCCTTGGGCACTCAGCTTCATTTCTTGCTGACACTTTCCTCCCTTATTTTAAACTTGTACTCATTCTTTAATTGCAAATTAGACCAAGGATGAAAAAAATTAATATTTTCCATTCAAAGTGATTGGCATGTATTTGGAAGAAGGGGGTTTGCTCTGAATTTTATGTAAAGCAAAAAAAGAAAGAAAAAAAAGGAAGATTCCTTCTGATCAGCTTGTACCAAGGAGGGTACATTCATTTGAGGAATTTTGTATGTCAAAATCTTTGTAAGAAAGGAAGTGGCATGCACATGGTGATCACTAGAAAGAATAATTATTGTTGGATGCTGATAAAAAGTCCCTTCTGCCTGTGAGGAGGCACGTTGTATTTTAAACTAACCAGTGTGACTAAAAAAATTATGTTACGTTATAATTTCAGAGGTATTTTGTAAAACTTTGCAACAGTTGTAGTGTTGACAGCTACACTTCTCTTAATGTATAGCATTCTGGTAGTTGCGTGTGATAGATTGCTATTTTAGAAGATAAATTATTGCCTGTTTAGGTTTAAGGTAGTGTTTCAAAAGCTTTCTTATTTAAAAAGCAGTACATTATAAAGAGCAATAAATTCCTGGAAATGGTGTACACATCACAGACTGACACTTGCAGAAGAAATGACTGATTATAAGTAAAAACTCCTTAGCGTACATGTTTTGAATAAGTTGTATCTGCATGTACTTTTTTTACATTGATTAACCAGGAAGCTTTTGCAGCCACTTGTCCAGCTTTGTAGTTTAGTCCGTTTTTAACGTTATTTAGATAAGATGTAATTGATACATTACATTTAGTGAAAATGTATTCTTCCCCATATTGGTGTTGGAAGTTAACTTAAAATTTAGTATTTTATTTTTATTCTGAGTTGTTACAATTCCAGTAGGGTTATTAATGTATAATTGGAAGTTTAAAGACAAACATTTTGATAAAATCATGATCCTGCTTTTATGGAAGTTTTGCTTGAGACAACTAAATAGTGAAATCCTTCACTAACTTGGCTTCTGTGTTTAGAATTTGAAAAATTAGAAATCTAAATTAGGACAAATGATATTTCACCCAGGTGTATGGAGGTCTCTAAAATTTATCATTATACTCACCCAATAGATTTTGTTAAAGCTATTTGAATATTATTCATATATTTGCATACATGTATGTGCATATAATGCACAAAAAGTATGCTGCATGAGAGTAACTATTAGAAATAAGTTAGGAAATGAAATTTTTTCCTAACATGGCACTAAAAAGTCATTATAAGTATTCTTTTTGTGGATAATAGTTCTTAAAAACAGGAAATACATTTTTGCTAGTGTCATGACAATGTTCCAGTCTCCTGCTGTAGATTTTACTGTTTGCTGAGATCTTACTTTTTCTTTAATGAAATTCCCAATACTGTTAAATTTGTAGAATACCGTGAAAACTGTAGAAAGTTCAAGTATTGCTATTGAGAAATCTCTTCTTGCTTGAACCTCCCTGTACTGGAAAAAAATATCTTGAAAAATATCATTCCCAACTTGTGAAGAATTCACTGTTATGGGGAAAATGGCCATAAGCTCGAATTTGGCTTGGACCCATCTCAAACAGTAACTGAGGAAGAAAGGACTGATAGGCTAAAATCTGATCCCAGTACTTTTCAGTTGCACTGGGTTTTAAGTTTGGTATCTTAAGGAAACCAGAATGATTTTCTTTTTTTATGTGTCATTGGGTGTTGTTTTCCTATTTTTTTTTTTTTTTTTTTTTTCGCTGCTCCGGTGAGTTTTGAACCTATTGACTAGTTTAAAACAATTTTGATGGAGAACTATTTGCTTTAAGTATAATAACCTATAAATTTGTCAAAATCAGTGGCAGCTGGGGAAACCCTAGAGGGTATACTAATCCTGACATCGACATGTATAATCAATTGCCAGTTCATTGCTTCCTTTCCTCTCTTTCAACCCCAGTAGCTGCTGAAGCCACACGCTGCCAGAATGATGCCCAGCAATGAAAAGATCTCTCATGGATGATAAGTTCTCCTGAGGCACAAACTTTTGCCTGGTCTTTCCCTGTCATATGTCAGAGTTTGTTGTGATGTTAGAAGTTTGAGAGCTGGGTATTACTCAGTTTGCTAGGTCCTGCTGTAGGTATGCTGCTCAACAGTGTTTGGGATTAGGGGAAAACAGTCTGGACAGTATTCTACCTTCCTCTGAAGGAAGTGGGTGGCAATGTTATGTTGTAATAAAAACTATTACTACATCTTTGGCAGGTGCTTGGTGGAGGGAATTCTTGCATGTGGAATCTGACTTTCTAATAAATTGCAGTAGGAAATGTGTTGGGGTAAAGTACCCCCTGAAGAAAGTGTGAAATGGAGCTGCAACTACAACCCGCTAGGACTGTGAGGAGAAACAAGTACCCTTAGTAACCCCTCACCACAAAGGAAAGTAATGGTGAAGTGTCTGGTGCCAGATGAAATAGGGCTGGGGACTACTGCTAGCCTTCTAGCAGGTGGAACAGATTGCAAGAGGAGTGACCTGGATATGCCAAGTTTTTGCTAATAGCTCCCAGATGTTGTTTAATGAATCGGTGAGGTGATTGAGCCATGCTCACCATGGTTGTTTCCATCTTCCTGCAGTGCACAGGACAACATACTTGATAAGTGCTAGAGAAATGGTGCTCAGCTATTTAATATTTCAAGGGACCTGTAACAAGGATGAGAGTATGTCCAGTTTGCAGTACAGGGTCTTCCAGAATAGCACACAAAAAAATGTAAACTGTCTTAAATACCATTACTGTAAACAGAGGAAATGCAGTGGTGTAAGAAAAAAGTGTTTATGGTGGTGCTGACCAGTTCAGTGTCTGGATCTGTCTGTGGGTGTCATAGTCCTGTAACAATCCCTGATTTGTGTGTTAGGCTGGATGCCAGCAGAACAGTCAAAACTGTTCTGGAGTTTTTATATATGGCAGTAAACTGTTTCAACTTAAATTATATATTCTTTTTTGTTCAGATTAGTTTTCAAGATTTATTTTAATAGCAGTTCTTTTAATGCTCTTTTATTAGATTTGATGGTTTCTGAGCTCAAGTTGGAAAAGAGAATAAAAATATTGTAGGTCACTACTTTTGCAGTATTTTCCTGAGAGGGACCATTTTTAGCCCACAGCCATCCTGGATGAAGGATGTCCCACATCAGCAGTTTTGGCGAAGGAGCTCGCCTAGCATTAGTCTTTTTGCTACGTCTTTCTTCCTGAATCTTTTCCTTTCAGGCCACCCTGGTGTGAAAATTATTGATTACATTGTTCTGTGCACACGGAGTTTTGTGGAACAAACATTTAGGAACTGCTTTTTCTATTTTCATGCATTCCACCTTTCCTTCTGTAGTAATGCCAAATCTTTATTATAGCTGCCAGTTGCTACCGGAATATTTCTTACTCTGTTGTTTTCTTCTTTGTAGCTTTGAGAGCTCTAGTCAAAGACCAGGACTCCCCTGTGCTAGGTATTAAACAAGCACAGAATAATGTTACAGAAGTAAGATATCCCTACAGTATCACCCCAAACCAAAGCTCTGGGCAGATTTCATGTAACATGGAAGTGAAATCTTTAAAAATCTTGTCATAGGAGAAATTGCAGAAAAGCCATTTTGAGATGTTTATTTCTATTAAAAAGCATTTACATCATAGGAGGTGATCTCATAATTAAAAATCTCCCCCCAAAACAACACAATAAATGTATTAAACTTTACTAAATGATCAGTTAACAGTTCATAATATAACTTTCTTTCCAAAATAGAAGATACTGGTAGAACTCACTTCCCTCAAAAAGGCTTGCAAAGTCTTTATTTGTTGCTCTGGTTTGGGTGTTGAGGAATTGAAGTGTATTTCTGAGGAGCACTTAATGAGAATAGCCTGTTTTATTTATGTTTGGCTCTATAGCCTTATCACTATAGGCTTTCAGACACTGACAGCTGCCTTCCTTGTAAAAAAAAGGAACATTCCTCTCAAACACCTCAGCTAATCAGCTAGTGAAAACAGTAGCAACATCACAGGGAGATGCTATTACCCAGAAATCAGTAGGCAGACAGCAGACATTTTGCAGGATCGCTGCAACAAACTTGCTACAAGCTTCTTGGATTTCATCTGGGGTGCTGTGGCAGCATTTCAGCCTGCCCACAGCTTTCACATAGATTTTTAACTCCTATTTCAGAGCACATTGTGCTGTGCTACTACAGAATTAACAAAATATGACTTATGATAAGAGGCCAAGAGGTAGATCTAGTGTAGGTCTCTTAGTATGCCTTGCTGGTCACTGCTAATACTCTTTTCTCTGAATCTAACATCAGCTAAGATCAGGTGCAACAAGATGCAAATGCAGGCAAAGACCTTGTTAAATTATTTCTTGATTGCTCCAGTTTGTCCATTATCATTGACCAGGTTACCCTTGTTGGTTCCCCTACTCATCAGGGTGCATTACCACTGCATCTCTTCCCCAAATTCCTTTGTATTTCTCTTTCATAGCGGGGTACGTAATTTTAAGAGTTGATTTTTGACGTGTTTCTATGTGAAATAGTACTGAAAAAAAAGAGAATCTAGTAGGAAAATGAAGGTCTTCCATCATGTTCTTGTCTGCCTTAGAGAAAGAGAGAGCTTAATCTGTGAACACTCATTCTGTGTGGTTTGCCAGTTCAAAAAGATTCAAAATTGGGTTTTGTGACAGCAAAAGAAAGAAAATGTCCTGTCTTGAATAGATATTCAAAGGTGTAATTTCCATATATAATACAGAATGCCTTAATAGTTCTACAAAATAGTAACACAGTCTGATTTGGCTAAATCTTCTTTTCTGTATTTTATACTGTCATTTTTAAGTATACATATAGCTATATAATTTTAAAGTTAGTGTGCATTAGACTATTAACACTTTCCAAAATACTTACAGATGTCATGTTCAGGTCACTGATTTTTCTCTGTTTCAGTGCTGTTATGCTTCTAGTTTGCTGTTTGTTAGAAAAATAATACTAATTTTCTGTCTTCATATTTCAGTTTGTTGTTAACTCTTAGTAAAGTTTTACTTGCCAGGATAATTGTGCAGTGAATTGCTGAGACTGTAGTAAAGCTGATGACTTGTTTGCAAGTAATGCTTGACCTATGCTAGCCAGCAGAAATGTTGTTGCAAAGTTAGAGTAGTGTAATATGATTTTTTTTTTTTTTTCTCTCCAAGAACTTGTTTTCTTTAACTTGATTTGATAAAAGGAGGACAATATTTGCATAAATAGCTAAGTGATCCCCAAGTGGAAACAGTATTTTCCCATAAAGCAGTGTAAGATGTGTTTTGGAGGCCTTGCACATTTATGTATTTTAAACTGAGAAAGTGTCTGTTTAAAGAGAAAAAGTAGTATGTATTTTAAATTTGGAAAACAGAAACCCAAACAAGAATAATAAGCCTCATTTATTATGTGTTCAGGTGTTGTCAGCTGTAATTTGCTTTAAATCTGGCAATAACTGTTTTATATTACAGTAGAAAATTGTTTGAGGAACTTGCATGTGAATTTACTAGCCTAGGTGTCTTAAGCATGTTACTTACGACTTGGATAGCTTTAGAAGTTACCATAGTGCTCTATAAAAACATTTCGTCTGAGTACCTGGTCTGGTGCATTTGCTAAAAGAGAAAAAGGAGCTGGGCTGTGCAAACTTCTATTTGTCCTAATCCCAAGTATGTTTGTATAACATAGGCAGGACCTCATGTTAAATTTTTTAAAGTTTTCTGGGTTTTACTTACCTTTTCCCACTAGCTTGTATCATATTTTTGTAAATGACTGACATTTTCTTTAAAAACTCTCTGGATGCATCATGAGTATTTTTAGTTTTCCTCTGTTGTGACTGTTTTTTTGGCATCACTTGTTACTGCTAAAATGAACAGGCATTTGTCAAATCTTATACTATAACTATAGTTATTAGCACTTTTAGAATGTAACTCACTTCCCACCCCCAGTATAATTTTGACTTTAACTTTCAAATGTTTGTCATCTGGTGTGAGGTGGATTTATGGGAATGCAGTAGTTTTAGTGCCTTTTGGCTGGGAATTTCTGATGACATCACTGTGATCTAGACACAGTGTGTGACTCTAGTTGGTTCCAGTGTTAAATAGTTTCATAATTATGCTAGTTTTGGCAGTTTGCTTGGAACTTTTTCCCATCTCTTTAATGAACATGTTTTACTTCTGGGCTTATGAGACAGCCACGTTTGAGAAATTAATAGTGTGTGCTTAAAGTTAACATTGAGCAGGAGCGTGCAGATACAGAAAGCTTTTGGATATATATCTCCATAGGAATGTAGTTCCTGTAAGGTCATGGCCACTGTTATCATCTTCCGGTAATAAAAGAGTACAACATTTGTTTTATAAAGTATTAGTAGCTGTGTGGAAATTGGTGTGTGTTCATGAGCGAAAACAACCCAACTCATACAGCTCTAAAACCTTTTTGATAATTGTGTAACATAAGGAGATGAATGGATGTTATCCCAGATTAAAAAACTTATTTCAAATATTTGGTCAGGTTGAATTCTTCTTAAATGTAGGTATGCTCTATTACTTGATGTGGATTGATTTCTGAGATAAACTTTTGTGTTTTATTATGGCACCATCTTGGAACATGTATATTTTTGTTTTGATTGCTTTTAGGTCCAACTTCTCTAAATGGTTGCAGCCATTTTCCGTTGCAACAGACTTGTAGCTCAGGGCAATATAAAAAGCTTATTGTATAGAACTTTTTTATAGGTTAAGATCTGAGACCTTCAAAATTAACACAATCTAAGGGTTCTCTGCCCCTTTCCTTTAAAACAAACTGCCTCAAAACCCAGTGTGCTAGTATGTTTTCTTAACTCTCTGAAAGTGGAAAAGCGTAAACCACCCTTATTTCATCTTCAAGCGTTAATTATACTCTGTATGATTAAAATATTACATAGATTTTGCATGAAGTTATGAGAAGATACATTTAATGCGGTCATGTCAGTATGAAACTAGAAAACTTACTCTTGAATATAGTTGATACAGTTAACACTTCAAAAATAGACTGCCTTCCCCATCTTCTTGCCCCCCCTTTCTTTTCCTCATAGCCAACATAAATATTAAAAGGTAAGCGTAATGTGATCCTATCAGATCAAATCACTAAATAGTCCCACCACAGCATTCTGTGCAATCCATAAGTGTACTCAGGAAAGGAGGAAATGTGCTAATTGAGCTGTTTGGTCACTCAGACATCTTGAGGGTATTTTGCAAGTTCAAAACAAATAGCAGCATGGTGACTCATCTGAAAAAATATCTTCATGCTACATATGAACTGGTTTCCAAGAAAGAAGGTATAGTTAAAAAGATATTTCAAAAATCTTAGCTTAAAAGTTTATGATCTAAGTTTTCTCAGTAAGCTGTAGACACGAAGGGGGAGTGATCTTTTCTAATTACAAAATATACATCAACTCGTAGAATCAACTAGGCTGGAAAAGACCTTTAAGATCATCAAGTGTGACCGTTACTCCAGGACTACCAAGTCCAGCACTAAACCATGTCACTAAGGGCCTCATCTGCACAGTTCTTGAACACTTCCAGGGACAGTGATTCCACTACTTCCCTGGGAACCCTGTTCCAATGCCTGAAATGGTAACTCAGCCTTGTTTTAGAAGCTATCTAGGGTCTGTCTTCTGTCTTCTGCAATTTCTGCAAATAAACTCAGCTTTATTCCCTGCTCCCGTCCACCCGCCCTGCTAAGGTTATATTGCTCATGTTTTTCTCTTACTGAAATGATATTTCAACTTTATCAGAGAATTACCCTTTGTGTTTTGCTTTTTAAATACAGACTGGAAGGAAAGAAACTGTCTCTTCAATTGTTTTTGAAGTTGTAGACTTTTATTTAAAATGCATCATTGCACGTAACTTAACTTTTTCTTATTTTGTTTTTTCATGCAAAAAACTATTAAGAAGCAAGTAATGTGAGGATCCCATTTTGTAATTTCTCTGAGAGAAATATGAGAAGTATTATAAATACCAGGCAGCATGCAGGGAAACATGATCTATCCTGTACAAAAACTCAGCACAGTTTAAGCTATCTGCTTTTTGGTGATTAGAGGACTTCAGAATATTACTGTTTCATACTGCAGTACTTGACATTTGCTCCCCAAACCCTTCTTTTGTGAACGCATTGTGTGAACCTAGTAGTGCCGCGACCCAGAGAGCATTTTGTTCCTTTTCTGCAACAGACTGCATCAATGGAAGAAATAGTTTGGCTTGGGCCAAAAGCTGTAATTTGCTTCTTTTCTAACCTACTTTTCTAATACAAGAATATTTGCATTACTTTTCTTGGCTGTCTTGCACTTGAGTCTTGTAGTTAAACTGTCATTCTGGAATGTAATGGGAATACTAGTGAGGTGTTTAAAACTCTAAATTCAGCTAATTAAGATTTTCTTGTGTCTGTGAATTTTATCTTGCAAGGTTCATATCATCTGCTCTAATTGAGCCATGTTTCCTGCTCCTGAATTCCTTCAGGTGAATAAGCTATATATAAGCCCAAAATGAGCAGGTGCCCTCAGTTCATGTATCTTTTCTGGAGCTTTTCTGAAAGTCTGCGAAAATATTTTGCTTTGTGAATCAGCTTCAATTAGCTGAAGAAGGACATGACTGACATCTTGGAAGCATGTGAGGTGGTTTCATGTGTAGCTGTGTGAGCTCATAAAATTCAGTATTTTCTTGTATTTGTTTTGGTAGTCTGCAGGGCTATGTCTCTGAAGGAATGTTTCAGCAGAAATGCAGCTAGATGAGATGTGTTCAATTGAAATTAATAATTAAATGAATTTTTTTAAATAAAAGTTAGTGAAAGTATTAATTACAAATAATTTTTTAATGTTGTCTAGCTAGTTTTGTAATAAATTGTGCAGTTAGATGCATGTACAGGACTGAACTATGGAAAAATAAAAACACAAGTTTAGTTTACCACAACTTCACCATGTTGTTCTCCCCATATTTATTTTCTTCTTTTTTTTTTGGTTGACTCAGCTGCTTTCTTGTCTTCTAGCAGGAAGACCACGAAAGTTGTGGTTCCAGTTCAACAAACCGCAGCACCACGGAAAGCATGAAATCAGCAGTAAAACCACGACGAGTTCATCAGTCGGCTTCTCCTGACCCTGATTTACCCCCAGGTAATCCATAATTTCAGAAGCTGGACTGTATTTAAATGATAGAAAATACCTAAATTTCATTCAGGTGGCCACAGTGTCTTAAGTTAGACTATGATATCTTTGTTGACCTACAAATCATGTTGAGTGAAATCCTTGAATATTATCAAATAGAACCAAATTGCAGTAAAATGTGGTTAATCCTTATATCTTTCCTTCCATTTTTTGAATAAATTTACAGAACTAATTTATAGTTCGAGGTAGATTAGAGTGAAAAATAAACTGTAGGGTTAATGTGTTAGATTTTATCCTCTGCTGCTTTGGTTCTTCTGTTTAATATTGCTCTGTTTTCTGCTGCTCATTATCTGCTCTGTGGTTCACAATAAGTTCTTTTCTTGTATGTTTTTAGACATTTTGTTTTCACAACTATTCTTGTAATAGTTTAAAGGTAAGATTTTCTCTTTATGAGAGTAATCATTCTGAGAGATGTTTCTTATCAAGTCCTGTATCTACTGGTAGCAGTGTTCACCACCATCCTCCCCCACAACCCTCTCCCTGATGTGGAATTTGGCTCAGTTGAACTTTGGCATTTTTGTATAGTGTAAATATTTCCAAGGAACTATATGTTTGATTACTGTTGTCTCTGAGTTTGCACAAAAATTTGGACTATGAGGTGTTTTGTGCAGAAGAATGAAATTTTAGAGTACTGGAATGAATTGCAATTTGCTTTCTTGGGGAATGTATTTTTGATGGTTTAAAGACATTACAGTTTTTTGTGCTAGGCTTTTTTTTTGTCTTTTCATAGAATTGTAGAATGGTTTGGGTTGGAAGGGACCTTAAAGATTGTTTAGTTCCAACCCCCTGCCATCAGCAGGGACACCTTCCACTGGACCAGGTTGCTTAAAGCCCTGTCCAAGCTGGCCTTGAACACTCTTTTTAACAGAAAGTTTATACTTTGCCTTGAATCAAAAGATAATATTGAAATTTGTCATGTGGAATATAATGTACTGCAGAGCATCATCTTGCTTTGGAGTGGGTACCTGAGAAGCCAGATCTGGAGGCTCTCTCAAAGCTCTTGGATCCAGTAATCTCTGGTGGCCTGGAATTGCAGGGCTCTTGGCATCCACAGTTTGCTACCATGGACAGTGCTTCAACTCTGGCAGTTCCTTGGCGCTTGGTTCTTTGGGTCTCACCTATGAGTCAAAGCCTTGCCAAAGAACTGGGTGATTATATGGCTTTCAGTGACAGTTCTTGAGTTTTGTTTCCTCAAGTTTGTTTCTGTCAGTGCTATCTATGGGCTCCCCAAAAGGTGTAGTCTTAGACAGTTGTAGCCTCTGAATTTAAAACTGTATCATTAACTGGCTTTTTTTTTCAGCATAGTTACCAGATTAGATCTCTATGGAATGTATTGAATCTATTTTTAGATAGAATGTGAGTAATGTTATAAATTTTGAAACATGGAAATTTTTAGGGTTTTTTTTTTTTTTTCCCAGCAGAAATGAGTTAGCTCCATAGTTACACTCAATATACATAAAAGACATGAATATAGGTAGTATTTAATTTCTTTACCATGTTGGTAAAATATGAGTGTTTACTGCATACTGGGAATTCACAGAGGAGATCATTTTTCCAATCACATTATGTCTGTAAAAATGTAAATGGATTTCTTCCCAACAGACTTCAGTGCAGGTGCTTACTATTTGAGTTGTTGACAGAAATTGATTTTGTTATGTCTCACAGGGGTCTTACTGAGCATGATGTGGCTATATTAGCTTTTAGAATGAAAAAAGTACTAGGCATATTAATGTTTAGTTAACTTCTAAGAAACTAGGTGAGGGGGCAAATAGGTGTAGTATGTGTATACTTGAAATGTAACTTTAGCAAATGCTGTTCGTTTTTCCAAACCTATGTCTAAATGTCTTTCAAGTAAAAATGTTACAGTCATTAAAATTCTTTGTCTACAACAATCCATAGTTTTCTGTTTTCTTAATTAGTTTGGAAGTTGATTCTTGCCACCAAAAATTTATTTTTTATTCTAGATTATATTCCTAGTAGTTACACTTTTTTTCCTTAGAGTTTATTACATTTCCAGGATTCTGATTGACTTAGCTGCTCTGAATGTTAAAAGAGATTTAAGTCCTGTGATTTTTGGATAAATAAAAGCTAATGATACTTAGTTTATTTTAATTTTGATTTAAAAAAAAAAGAATATAAGTTGGAAATAATGATTTTAGTAATAAATGAATTTGGCATCATGTCTTCCTTATAACTCCTAAAAATTTGTTTCATTTTATAGGTTATGTTCAGAGTTTGATCAGGCGTGTTGTAAACAATGTCAACATTGTGATCAACAATCTAATATTAAAGTATGTGGAGGATGATATTGTTCTCTCAGTGAATATTACTTCTGCAGAATGCTACACAGTGGATGAGTTTTGGGATCGAGCATTTATGGACATCTCTGGTGAGTGGATGTGTTTTGGTTTTAGGTATCACTGTAGAGGCATTCAAATTCATGTAGAAATTTGCAAATCAAATAAAAATGGCTCTTTGTCAGAAGATACTTCCTGCCTGTTTTAATTTCTTCTCAGTTTTTCCCTTGTGCTTCATTATGAAGAGCCAATTATATCTCTTATTATCTGTAAGCACAAACATCCTTCAGTTTTATGCTTACTGCTGGCAGTGAGTGCTTAGGGAATCTATTTCTATTTTTGTGAATGAGCAGTAGTATCTTAAGGCATTCCATTACAACTCTTTGTGATGATCTTAAAACTCTCTAAGCAGGCTGTCTAGAGAGGTAGTAAAATGTGCTGCACTGTAGTGAGCATGGCATACCACTGCAAGATGTACTTCATCATGCTTCATGTTTTCAGGGGAAAAAAGCCCCAAATGACAACTTTTTTGATTTTTGTTTTGGTCTTCAGTGTCTGAGTGTCCCAATCTTTGAATTACTAGTGTTTGCACCTAAGTCCAGGTGTTCTTACTGACATTTGTAGAGGTGGTATTTGGGCACAATAAGAGTACTCCAAGATCACACAGAAGATCTCTGTTAGAATGAAGAATTTAAGTAATGGCTTCCTGACCACTGGACCCATTTCTTTGTTCTGGCTAAAATTATCCAAACTAATACGACAAAATTACAAAATATGTTTCATGTTAAGATTGCTGTAATAGTTTTTGTTTGCTTTGAAAGATTCAAAGGAAAACTTTGGGGGAAAATCTGCAAGATTTTGTCTTGGAGAATAATGAGAATAATATTTATTTGTCTTATGCTTGCACATGAAGCAGTACTCTTATTTTATAAATAGATCTAAGGTACAGTGAAGGCATGTAAATTTGAATTGGGTGTAACTAATTTGTCTTCACTTTCAAGTATTCAGCTGAAGAAGTCTGTGACAGGTTAAATTATTCTCTTTAGTCACATAAGCAAGTACTTAGCTCATGATTTAAATAATGAGCACACAACCATCTTGTATTGCTTTCTTCTAGATAAGAACATGTATGCCTAACTTATTTTTCTTATGCAATGTATTTTTTAACCCATATACTTCTTTTCAAGCCACTGATCTGGTACTGAGGAAAATGATCAACTTTTCTGACTGTACAGTATGTCTTGATAAGAGAAATGCTAGTGGTAAAATTGAATTTTACCAGGAACCTCTGCTGTACAAATGTTCCTTCAGGACTCGTCTGCATTTTACTTACGATAACCTCAACTCCAAAATGCCGTCTATTATTAAAGTAGGTATTCAAAATATTTTATTTTGCTACTTGTTTGCGAAGTTTTGAGGGTTTTTCGAAATATACTTTGGGATTTAAAGTAAAATGAAAAGCTAATACTGGTGGGTTTTATTAACGAGATTTTGTGATTGTGTTTTGTTCGCATAATGCAATTAGTCTGTGCACAGGAACAGCATGTAAGGAAGGAAGTAATGGTCTCTACTATGTTCTGTTTTTCCTGAAGTTTTAAAAAAGAAATAATAATTGTAGGGGGAAAAAAAGATGTCTACAGATAATCTGTTAAAGAAAAAAAAAAAAAGCCCAACCTGCCTGCGAAGAGACGGAAATGATTTTTTACTTATGTTGTTCTTTCAAATGTAGCTTAAACTCTCATAAATAACAAGAAACTTCAGTGTATTAACACTAAGAAGTGAACCATGTGAAGTGGATTAGCAAGCCAAGCTCAGTTCCTAGTGAGCAGGGGTGCAATATTACTTGTGGACGCCTAACATGAGGTGATGTTTGCTTGTTGCAGTGCAGAAGCAAAACACTGGTTTGGTGATGCTACTAAACTACCTTTCCCTCCTACTTCCCTTTTTCTGCTCTGAGCAGTCTTATGTGTAGGATTCGTCTTCCCTTCCTCCTTCCCTCCATCCCCTCTCTCGATGAATGCCAGTAGTGCCCATTTAATTAGTTGAGAACTCTTCTAAATTAAGGCACAGTATACTAAGCTTTTCCTGTTTTAATAAAAAGTAAGCTTCAGGTGTGTGCACTGCAAAATAGTCTATTTTGAGGTAACTTTTGGTGGACATTTCTCAAGAATATGATGTCAAAGTGTCACTCAGTTAGGATGCTGTATTTGTTTGGCTCGTGATGTTTTAGGCAGTCCTTGGCTGTTGTGAACTTAAGGCTGGGAGCTAATTAGGAAACATGTCCAATTTGGGGAATGCCCCTGTTTCTTGTATGTGCTGCACTGCTGTATGCCTGTTATTACTTTGGGCAAATTTGGAGATTTGTGGATATGATAGTGGCCATATGAGTCTTTATCCAGATAATAATTGTCACAAAATGCTGGATACTTCTTTTTTTTTGGCTCAGGGTAACTGGTAATAATTTGGGACATGTTCTTATTTCAAGTTTTAGAAACAAAAAGTTATGTATTCAATGATAATAGGACTTAACTACATGCCTTATAACTATGGAATATCTATGAACTCCAGTGATAATAAGGAATCATCATAGTACTGTCTATAGTTTACTAGGTACGGTCTTTATGTTCTGTGGTTACAGTATGATTACTGCATATAGACAGTGAATCTTAATGTTAAAAAGTCTGATTTTTAAATTAGCCATATAGTTCTTTTAATTTTGGAGGCATAATCTGTACCTGGCTAAGTCCTATATGCCAGTTTTGCAGAGCAAAAGTTTATGGCCTCTGAGAGCACACATTAATGGAAATACTAACACAGTCTTCCATATAGTTTAAAATGATACTGTTGTAAAAATGACGATTATTATTTTTTCATTATTACTTAAATTTTTCAGTGGATACTGGACTAAAATAAAACACATACTAGAATACTCTCAGGCAGTAGTAATTTAATTAAATTTGTATTAAACTTTTCTGGTTATCTTTGTTGGTGGTCATTTATTGCCCCTGCTCATTTTTAAGGCATATTTCAGCTGGTTCAAAGATATCTTTTGCTTCTCCTCCTCCCCCCACATAAACTCTTAGGCTTTTTTATGTTCTACATAATTTACTTACTTTTTTGTCTTTTTTTAATGTTTCTTCTTTCTCTTACCTTCTTTTTTCTTCAGTTTTTCAAGAAAATACTGTTTATGATCATATTCAGAGATGTGCTCAATTGAAACATTTAGATATACAATGATAGCTTAATATTTAAATGAATTAATATTTGTTTGTTATGATCCAAAGAATAATGGTCCAAAGGTGAAGAAAGAAAAGGTGGAAAAGAATCAAAATGAAGGACCTTGTCTATTAAAACCAGTGTATTTAAGCTTTCTTTTAGCATGCAAAGATTTTTATGAAATTCTGTAACAAAAATAAAAGCTTAATCGAATGGTCTCATGTAACTTATGGTTTAGAAATTTCTTCAGCAACAATTGTAAACAAACAAACAAGCCAAACATTTTTATATATATATATATATGCAAAATGTATTACATCTGGCACTTCAACCTGCAGATCGCTTGTGCAGCAACCTAAAGAGCATATGCTTTTGACAGTTATTGTTTGCAGCCCTTTGCCTTGTGTTGTATTGCAGATTTTGGTTTTAGAAATTAGAATGCTCATACAAAATGAATATGATTTAAAAGTTGGCCTTAATGATGACAGAGCTTTGTTATTATTTGCTTTTGTTCTCTTTAATTTTGTAGATTCACACATTAGTTGAAAGTTTGAAACTTTCCATCTCTGATCAGCAGCTTCCTATGTTTATACGTATAATGCAGCTTGGGATTGCTCTTTATTATGGAGAAATAGGCAACTTCAAAGATGGAGAAAGCGAAGATTTGATTAGCCACGCTAAAGATATGTTGGGAAATATCACAGGTAAATACACTTTTACATTTTAAAAAGAAATGTTAAAAACATTAGTTTCTTTGCTTTTTACAAGTATAAACGGCAAGGCTAGTCATTGCAAAGTATCTTGGCAATCTGTGGTTTGTTAGAGGCAGTTCATTGTGCTGGATAAGCATAAAGTGCTCTAATATATTTTTTCTGTTCTATTCTGAAAAGTATTCTGATGGTCCTGACTAAACTGAGGTTAGATGTTACACAAAACCGCTGTTTTAGGAGTTGTGACACAGTAGGGTGCTTTGGTCACTGTCATACAACAGTGATGCTTCTGCTGTGTGGAACTGAGCAAATAAGATGTCTGTAAATAGTTCTTGTATTTTCTGTAAGGCTCAAGTAGCTTTCTGCACTGGAAACTATTTGCCTTACAAGAAATCTGGAGTTTGTTACCCAAGACATATGATTAGAGGTACTTAATATTCTTATTTGGGTTCATTTTTGAACAACTGTGAATGTGACTTCCTAGTTTTTAATAAAATAGTCATCTAAAAAAGAAATAGTATCATGTAATTTCACACTGATGTACACACGGGTTGTCAGACTAAGGTTGCAGTGACGATAACTACCAAGGAGGAAATCTGTAATATCCTATGCAATTTTTGTTCAACTACATTGTGCTCAAAAATTGTCATTGAACTTAATTATATGCTCATGTATATTTGACAGAACTGCCTCCTCCAGAACACAAGATGACAATTGTTGAGTCGCCAAGCTAGAGAACTGTAGAAACAGCTCAATTCTGGCTTTCCTGCAAAATATTTTGCCACATACAGGCTAAATCTGATACCATTTATGCATTCATACCATTTATGCTTGTTTCCTACATAGAGTTTAGCATATGTGTAGGCATACATACACACACATAAATAAAACTTCTAAATACCTAATTATTTTTCCTCCCTCTTGTTCAGTGCAGTTAAGCAGGAGTGCCAGATTGACATTAATCGGGTTACTCATACCATCAGTTTGTGACTTTACTTTCTTTTTACTTCTGACTTCATATTATGTCTGTGTCCGAGAAGGAAAAACCCCACTTTCTTAACCTTAGACATGGTGCCTTTGTCATCCAATTTTCCAACCACAGACTTGAGCTTTTCTGAAGAAGCTTTGAATGTGCTACTATTTTCTGGAAAAAAAAAAAAAACCCAAACAAAACAAAAAAAAAACCGAAAAAGAAAAAAGTGATCATGTCCAATCCTAAATGACAAGTGTTATCTGCTGAGCTATATTAGCTCCTTTTTTTTTTTTTTCCAAGAGTAACACTTCATGAAATCCAAAACTAATTCTACTGGAATTGTGCCTAAATTCTTTACAGTTTAATAATATACAGACCTCCATCATAGATTATATTCTCATAACTCTTTGAAAGAGTTCTGGAGATTCATTAAACAGTTTGACCAAGTATTTATTAGTAACCAGTCCCCACACTTACAGTTTAAAGAATTTACTGGATTCAGTTATCACAAATTCTTAGTCTTTTGGATGGAACTTACATTTATTATGTTACTGTTGACATAATAAAATCAGTCACCTATACATGTCTAAGAATATTCCAGGAGCAGTTGGCTTATTCTTGTATACCTCAGTGTAATACCAAGACCTTGAGATTTTTCAGCAGGGTAGCCTGTATTGTGAACATGTATTTCGCTACCTGAAAAAGTCTGCTCACATTCTGTTTAAGCGGAAAGCATTCAAAATACACAGGTAAAATTACAGGTCAGAAATGCAGGTAGAAACTCACTTTAATGTGGTCTGAAAATTCACTTAATACTGTATGCACACTGGACAATGCTCCTGCTCAGGGCTGGACAGGGCTTTCGCTTCTGATGGGCGGAGGGCTGCCTGAATTGTGGGCCTGGATATCTGTCCTGGTAATGCGAAGGAGGAAATTGATGTATTTCAGAGCAGAGAGATAGAAAAGTGAGAAGGGTTTGGACAAAAGCCTGTAGCAGAACCAGCAGTTGCATTTGTGGTAGGGTTGTATTTGAGAATAAGCTTTTGCTTTGTGGTGGAAAATTTGCTAATGTAACTGGAAGTGTAAACAATTTTGGCATGAAAGAGTACAAGAAGCCAGGATGCAAGGGAGAGCTGGAATTTAGTTGGATAGAGCTGTTGTGGTTGATGATCTAAGGCTGGAATACTAGAGCTGGTTAAGTAAAGGATAATCTGAAATGACTGAAGAACAGAAAAAGCTCAAGCAGAAGTCTAGCACTTGCTGGGTGCGTAACAGTGGACTAGAAATGAAAAGTTGCTTTGCTGAGGGAGGGATGCAGAGCAGCTGAGCAGACAGCTGAGATGGGTCTGCAAGATGATGTTAAGAGTTGCTGAATAGGAAGCTTGGGACAGATAAGAGAAGCTGGAATCATGAGCAGTATGAGCTACTGAGCTTCTGAGAGTGGTTTTCAGAGTTTCTGGTGCTACCTACTCTGAATATTTGCCTTAAGAATCTGCATTATGGAAGTTTAGGGTTTGGTTTTTTTTTTTTTTTTTCTTTCATGAAATGAAATCCATGGCAGATGTGATTCCAGCATATGAAGCATGTTTCTCAGGTGTAAAATGGCAATAATAACAGTAGCTCTCCATCTCAAAGGATGGAAACATCCCAAAGGAATGTTATGGTATTTTCTAATATTTGTAAAGCACACTGACCTTATCATGATCTTTATTTTCAAAAAACTAAGTGAAAGTGAAGTAGGCCTTTGAATGTGAGTAGTTAACACTTCTACAACAGGAAACAGAATAAAATGTTGCATAGATCCTATGAAACTCATTTTTTAATGGGCTGAGTTGCTCCTTATTGAAAATTTTGTGGTAGGAACAGTAGTGTGAAGAATTTTTTGGATACCAATGGGACAGAAAGCAGGTCATGAGAACAAGTTTAATATATTGGCAGCTTTGGGCTGAATATGAGATTTGAGTTGACTGAGAAAACCAGGTACAAATAATTTGTTACACCAAGAAATTCTAGGTGAGCGCTAGTTGTTGAAGGAATTGATTCTGCTGTATTCTATTAGGACAAAAACGGAAGAACCGAAATAGATTTATTTATCAATACTTGACCGAGGAAAAGCAGCTGTGCCCTGTGTTAAAGAGTTTGGATGGGGGAGTGGAGAAACATAAACAGTGGAGAAAATGACCCCTAGTTTGACTGAAATCATGTCAGGAAAAAAGGTCATGTGTGCAGTTACATTTTTGTATGTGTTTTTCTCATCCCTGCACTTTCTGTCTGTCTTCTCATAAGGGTTAGAAATGTTCATATATGAGATGATCTTTGTACCAGGCTATATAATATTATTTCAGCTTTTTATGTTTTCATGTGTTTTGTGGGGTAAATGACCTGTGCAGTAAACCCCTGTAATCTTTTTCTACCTCCATTATTGGAGGGTTTTTTTTGCCTATATATTTTGGTATCCTTCCAAGGAACAGTAGGTATACTTGCAATTTGTATTTCAACAGACTAAAGGTTCAGCGTAGACAGCCACCTCTGGAATGGGATTTTTGGGGTCAATCCATTGTGCAGCTGTCTGATAGAGTGTGACAGTAACTAACTTTGTTGTAGGCATCTATAATAATGGATTGTCACTGGTTGCTGAGATCCCATTAAAACATTAACACTCCTTGAGTAGAGACCCCTTAAAATCTGATTAAATCTTTGAAATATAGGAGTCACACATTGGCCTTTAGTTTTTATTTAGAAAAGCTTAAGTATCAAGACAGTTTTCTGCTGTTGATTTTAAAAGTGGTTTAACGTAGATGGCAGAATGCAAGCAACTTTTTTTTTTCAGTGCCTCCGATGAGCAAAATGTATTTCCAGTTGATCTGCTTGAACTTGTATGTGAGATACAAAAAACCACTTTTTGGTTTGGCATTGTCAGATAACTAACATCTTCCTCTCCCTATTTGGTATCTACACTTACATATCACTTTAATATTAACTGCCTAGTGATTTGTACCTCAACTCAGTGGCACTTGCCCTCTTGTTGTGATATTTCACATTATTTAGTCTCCTTTGCCATTAAAAGAGAAAATCCATCTCCTACCTCTTGTCCTGGATCTGGTGTTTTGAAATCACTGCCACTTGTTTGTGGGTCACCATTAAGTAACTCATCCATCTGCTCTAAATTTTATTGAGGTTGAGATATCGTTTAAGTAATTGGAATTTTAAAGTAATTGATTAGCACCACCAAGTAATTTCATGGGAAGTACTTTATTAGTGTTATTCCAGCACTTCAGAATTGTTGTGGCATCATTATTTGTTGGGTAGTTTCAATTTACAGTAAGACAAGACAAGTAGACTAGGAGTAGAAGCTTGGGGAAGTTTGTTTAACAGATAGAGATACATACCATGAGAAAGCAGATTCTCTGGAGTTAAACCTGAAGGTTTTTTATAATATTACATTCTCATTCCATACCCAGTGAACTGTGCAACTTGCCAGTAAAAGGGAGTTATGATTTCTTCCCTTGATTTGCGGTTGTCTGTAAGGTGGGAATGTATTTTAGTGTAGTAGGATCCAGAGGTTCGAGTTTAAGGAAGATTATGTTCTCAATGGAGAAATAAGAAGAAATCTTGAAGTTTTAACTGTTTTCAGTACTGGTACCTTGGCTATGAATCACAGTAGTGGGTTGTTGTCTACAAAATAAGTGTGATACCTCTTAAATGTGTCAGTATACAGTCACTTGAGTGTGTGACTTTGTAATTTGTGCTACAATTATGAGGGCATCAGATTTTCAACTAGAAAGTTTTGGATGTACGTTTGCTTTTACCAGGAGATGCAGAATGCCTTTCAGACTAGAGCTTGGTGCATAAGATTTTAGTTTCTACTGGTGTTGGTATTATTTCCTCCGTGTATCATAAATACATGCAAAGGGAAGTCATATAGGAAGTATTTATTACCCTGAAAGCATATGTGGTGTTATATTTGTAATTCTCCAAGGACAGGTCATGCTGCAAGGACAGATTTAAGGGCTATTGCATTCTCAAGGTCAGCACCAAAGCCTTTGTTATCAGCTCCTTCTAAATGTCTCTCTCTTTTTTTTTTTTAATATGATTTATCCCATGTTTTTTGTATTCATGATTAATTATAATGTCCTAGCTGTGAGTTTGCAGTCACTTCTTTAAGTTGTAACAGGTAAAATGTGGCTGAGGAAATGGATTTAATATCTACATTACTTAGGGATACAAGAATGAACATCTACAGCTGTGTTCTTGAAGTACTTACCAAGTTTCATTTAGGCAGTTTCATGGTTGATTCAACCAGATGAAAATGTCTTCTATTGCCAGCAGGGATGGTGACGTATTACCTCCCTCTTCCTCTAGTGCCAGCTCTTGTATTTAGGTAGCTACAGTCTTAGCTGGATCAGCCTTACCTGGCTGCAAACTAACACAGACAGTATTACTTTGAAGTATTTAGAGGATTTTGTGGGTTATTCACTAGGCTGATGTGTGTTTGTTCCAAAGTTTGACTGTTGAATACATAGTGTTTGTAGTAGTTTTAATTTAGTGATGGAAGATAAGTGTATCTTCCTCTTTTTCTGTTGTCTGTCTCATGGTATATAGATATTGCCGCTGTAGTCTAGCTGCTCTTCTGTGTTATTATATTGGCTTCCAAAATACTAAATAATGTTATAAACCAAACTATTATTTGGCATCTTTTACTGTTGTCTCTGTGTGTACACATCCTGCAGCAAGAGGTATGCTAAATGATGGCTGAATTTTATGGCTATATAGACCAAATGTTATATATGACCCAGGTCCTACACCTCCACTTTTTTTTTTTCCTCTCTGTTGGCACACCTTCTACCATTTCTTCTGTACTTGCCAGCTATAGTCTAGGTTAAACTACTCTAGTCATGCTTTTTATCAAGTTTTTTTTCCTTCTATGTCTGACAGTAAGTATTGGCCATTTCCAAGGCTCTGTGTGCACCTCTTCTGTATTTCCTCTGTTTCAAGATTTACATCTGGGTTGAAATCTGGTCTCTGACGCTGTTTTGTAAAGGGAGCAGGAAGGAAGCCTGCGTTGCCCTTGTGGGAGGGGATGTCCTCGCCTCTAAGTATGTGCAGGGAATTCTCATGAGTGGTTTTTCTTGTGCTTTCTCCCATTGCACAAGTGTGTAAATAATTAGACTAAAAGACTAAGACTAATTTGACTAAAGAATAAAAACTCTAAAATGCGTAGGAATTGTATCTCCAAGTTTAAAAATAGCTAAATAGAAATGGGGTATGCCTATTTTTGTTCTTGGATAAATAATACATTCGATGCTGTGTCTGTCCTGTACTGTACCATTCAGAATGGTAATTCTGAAGTAGCTAATACCCCTCAGGAGTCCCGTAAGAGTGGTGATGAAGCCAGACAGGCTAAGCTAATTGTGATGTTTGTACATGCACCATGTTACCCATTTGGATCATGAATCTTAGACTTGTATCTTTTGGAAAATCCTTATTTTGTCCTAAATGTTATCTCAACTGTTGATGTTCTATGAAAAAAAAAATTTTTTTTTGTCTTGCAGGTGGCATACCAGCTTTTTTGAGTCTAAATGAACCTGTACCTTTGAATACCTGAAAAGTTACTTTTAAACAAAGTGGTTTTTTCCTCATCAGGGCTTTTACAATTGAGATCCTTTTTTAATTTAGTGTTAAAATTGAGAACTACAAGATTGTAGTAGATCATTATTTAGAAGAAGTCTTGAAAACATGACAAATTCTGGTCTTACTGCAAATGTATGATAATAGAACTATTGCAAAGGCCTTTTTTTGAGGAAAATGTTAATGAATCAAACAAGTGTTTGCAAATCTATATTCAGAAATTTAAAATTTGTTTATTTTCTATGATCTAAACCAAGTATCTGATATATGGAATACTGTCCTAGATAAATTTCACATACTACAATTTTGAGTATAATAAATTAATTTTCGAGCTTGATTGGTTGGAAATTTGAGTTAGTTTTTGTTTTAAAAGGTGCGGAAGATGAAACAAGCTCAGTAATGCAATATCCTACACAGTATATTAATCAAGATCCTTACTTACATCAAGATGATGATCAGCAACAAGGATGGGTTTCTTGGGCTTGGTCTTTTGTTCCTGCTATTGTGAGTTATGATGATGAAGAGAATGATTCTGGTGGAACTGATGACGGAACAATGCTGCATCAGCAGAAATCTCAGTCCCTCAAGGATCCTATTGTTTCAGTTGGGTTTTATTGTACAAAGGCAACAGTAACTTTTAAGGTAAGTATTTCCCTATGTTGTATAGGATTTACTTGGCTTATTGAGAAAGCACATAAAGGCTATCTGAGTGCTTGTGTACTGTTTGACTTGAGACAGGGAATGCTACATTAACAAATAACAAAAAATGTGAACGTTGAAGGTGTTGTGTTGTTAACTGCAGTGTAAGGTGTTTATGCCATTTGAGCTAGAATTTGAGTGCAAACATTTTCATCTTAAAAAGAAACTAGTTTACTTAGATTTTTTTTTTTTTTTGTGGAAGAAAAAGCATAAAAGGCTTTCTATGAACGTTATTGCAGATTCTATCTATCTAATGTTTGTTTATTTCTTTATAAAAAAGCCTTAATATCATATAGTTTATAAATTATAGGAATGTTTTTTTCTTTTTTTAAGCTGTAATATGTGCAAATATGCATTTACATTGATAATGTTGAAATTATTTTCCATGGGTTGGAATTGAAATAAAGAAACAAAAGGCTAAATGACATACATACTCTGAGCTATAAATTATGTATGTGGAGAAAGATTTGAGTATTTTCTGCAAACCTATCTCAAAACAGTTGCTGAGCTTCTCTCTAGTCCTTTCATAAGCTTGCAGAAGGGAGGATATGGAAAGTCTGAATAAGATACTGACATGTAGTGACAGAAATGAAAAATTAAGTTTCTGAATTAGCAAAATACTTTTGACGCGTGCCAAACTATATGCAAGAAGTTCTGTAAGCAGAACTATAATAGAAACTGGCTCTTGGTTGTACAATTAAACATACGTTAAATCAAGGCCAGAACCCTTCAGAACAGGAAATATTACCGTTTCTATGAGAAGCAGAATAACTAAGATTGATTTTTATGACTCTGAGCCTTTCAGATGAACAGCAGTACTTTTCATAATCCTTATATAATGTTTATATGCATGATTATACCCTCAGTACCATCAGCAGCTCCTTTGTTGCCTGTTTGGCTTGTCATTTGTGCACAAGAGAGTGCTTTGAGGGGCTTCATGGCTACTTTCTCTTAGCTATTTTTGTTTGGCAGGGCATTTAGCTGCTCAGCAACTGTCGGAAAGGGAGAGACAAGTGACTTTGGGAGTTGCAAGCATTCCGTGGGGGAAGCTAATGATTTAAGCCTTCAGTCTTCTGGCAAATTTGATTGCAAAATATAACTTCAACAAACATTCAGTTTTGTTCTTTTGTGTTAGTCTGTTTCAGCCTTAGTTTAAAACAAAGCAAAAACCCAAAACAACAGAAAAGCCAGGCTAAAAATAAATAATGAAAAATAATTTCTTCCTCCTTTAGTTAAAAAACACCAAACTTAAATCTGAACAACCAAGCAAATGTCAAATTTCTCTTTTTTCATGGCTCAGCATCTTCTTTCTTTTGTGCTTTGTCATACAGTAGTGATTTTGTGTTCTCTTTCCTCACATGAAAAAACTCATTAAAAATAATACTAATTTCTCTTAGAACATTATTTGCTGCATTGGGCTTTTCTAATGTTTCATTGGCAAGTTTACACATTTTATATTAAGAAGTGATAAAAACTACTTAAAATGTAACATCTTGCATTCTATAAATTTGAAATGTGATGTACGATACTAATATGGTGACAGTTGGGAGGAAAACAGAATTCATTGTTCTGCTTGCATGCAAAGAATGTATGGAATTAATTTGTGGTTCATATTTTGGTTAAAAAATAAGGTCAAGTTTCTGCATTAGCATTCTGAACAGTTGATATCATTCCAGCTAAAAATCATGCCAAATTAAATGTAGCATTTTTGATAATGGTGAAAATTATTCTTGTAATGTCTGAGTTCTTTTAATCAATTAATTGCTTTTCCCCTACAATAATTGCACACAGCTGAAGGGTGATCAGTGATACTTTTTTTCCTTCTTCATACAATTTTCTTGGACATTTGGATTACAAAATTTTAATTTGAAACAACATCCATGTGTATCCACTCTTGAAAATAATGAGAGCTTGTGGATATTGTGGATATTTTTATATAAAATTGAGAATTTGAACTCTTCAGGCTGCTCAACATAAACAAACTGAAGTATTTTTTAATGCAAAACATGGCACCTTCATTATTTTGTGCCTTTTTTAACTTTTTTTTTTTTTTTTTTAGCTGCAGGTTATATGCTTTTTAACCTGAATGTGGGTTTTACCACTTGAAATTTTTATATTGAAATCATACAAGAAATATAAATACATGTTTCTCTCAATTCCCATGATGAGAAACAAAAATGAGTATGGTTGTAATCAAAATGCTTCCTTAATATTATCATGCTGTTTAATTATTTACTGGGAAGAATAAATAATGTATTTACGGACTTTTACAGCAATTTATAAGCTAATTTGATACTATGTTAATAACACAGCTGTGTATCTGTTCCATCTTTTCACATAGTTTCTCTTTAGATAAGCAAACTAAAAATACTGTAGTGGATTTAAAACTTTCAGTTATGGCATTCTTCAACCAGAAGTTGAATATGAGAAGTTCTAATATGGATAATGTGTTACAGCTGTTTAACTGCACCTGTTTCCTGCTTGTTAATAAATTTTGGCTTGTAGTTTAATTTGTCTTCATCAGTTTTGTGTATTAATGACATTACTGCTGTTTAATACTAATATTGACTTATATAAGGTGTTTATCCTGTTGTTTCATAGCTCACTGAAATGCAAGCTGAAAGTAGTTATTACAGCCCTCAGAAAGTTAAGTCCAAAGAAGTTTTATGCTGGGAACAAGAAGGAACCACAGTTGAGGTAATTTTCCATTGACAGGGGGTTTTGAGTCATTATAAATAATGTAGTAAGTAGTTTCCAATAAAATATCTTGAAATTACTTCGTTACTGATTTTTCATATTCTGCTGTGTTGGATGTGTTTGTTTTAATAATCACTTAGATAGAAATTCTCTAAAGTTCTAGTTCTGTAGTAATCAGACACCAGACTAATACCTTCCTTCTAAGTGCCCTGTTTAATGAACTTGGTATTTATTAAAGCTTTAAATATGTAAACCTAACCATATTTTGGTTCACTTTTGTCCATCTTTACTATTTCCTGTGGAGCAGAATTCTTCAGAATTCTTCAAAATATCACTTTTTTTTCTCCCTCACTAGGTCCTTATGAAAGGTGAACTTTTCTTTGATTGCCAAATAGGTTTTGTTGGTTGCCAAGCTATGTGCCTTAAAGGAATTATGGGAATTAAGGATTTTGAAGAGAACATGAATAGGAGCGATGAAGTAAGTATATTGACATATCAGTTGACTTGCTGAATAGGCAATTCTGGTATGCTTCATTAAAATATTTAGTTGCAAGAATTGGGAAGGCTGCTGTTACCAACTGTGATTTAAATTTTTTGAATGTGTCACTTGAATACAGAACTCGGTGTTTATTACTTACAGTTGGAAAGACAAATATCCAAGAGTGAGAAGCTGAAAAAACATGAGACCTTTTTTAATTTTTTTTGACAACCTCACTGCTCCCCATCATTTTATCTGCATACTTTGATATTGTATAACAAATTGAAACAGTTGAAAACCTTTGAAAGTATTTAAATCAACAGAAGATTGGAAGGAAAGATATGGGAACATTGTACGATAAACATAATAGAACTGTGGCTCAAATACTGAGTGATTATTTTGCCTAATTTTTCAATCAGGTTGGTGAGAACAATATCAAGTGAAGGAGTAAAACAGTATTAATATCTGTATTTTAAGTAGAAGCAGAGCTTCAGTTGCTTAAGACAAAATCAGATATCCATATGAACTACTCTTAAAATACTTAATGAAGCAGTGCATGAAGTTCCAGTTTCAATAATGAGGATTTTTGGTTGAACTATAGGTAGAATAGTGCCCTAAAGTTCTGGAGAACAGCAACTGTTACCCATGTTTAAATAAAAACTAATAATGCAGCCAACAACAGACCTTGATGTTAATGCTCTGTGAAGTCTTAGGAAGTATTTTAAGAAGAAAAGTTAAGAATATGGAAGAAAATATAAAGTGACTGTATACTAATGTCAAGTATCTCCTCTTTTGTAAAATGATCATATATTTATATATACCTGTGATAGGTATGATTGGACAGGTTCTTGTGAAAGCAGCATGGCTTGGTTTCCATCTCAAGCATTTGTATACAAATGTATGCAGCACAGAAAACAAACAAGAATTATATCCTTACACAGCTGTGAAGTGCTTATAGAGGTGTGCGAGACACACTGCATGACTGGTGTGCTGTAATGGATAGGCATAGGCTTTTCCAGAAAGGAAAAGCAAGGATGAGCTAACTGTAACAGATGCTCTGCTGACCTTGTTGGATATGAGGGAGACATGGTTGGGGATGTGAGGGTGGACAGCAGTCTATGTCTGTATCACCTATGAGACTGAGATATAAAATCATGAGAAGTGATTTTTGGTTTGGGATGGGTGGGTGAGTGAATGAGTTTTCTGTAGTTTAGTTTTTCGTTTGTTTGTTTGGTTTGTTTGTTTTTTGTTTGTTTTTCGCAACCATCTGTTCTCAAATCTCATGTAAATAACTTTTGGAAGAATAACTCTTGATGGAACAGTTGTATTGATTTAAGAAGGATAGAGGTTTTGGGATATGGAGAAGGCATGTGAAAATCTAGATGAATGATAAGGTAGTAAGCAGGTCATACATTGAAATAACTGTTTATGAAGAGGACAGAAAATACTGAAAGGTGTTGGTCAGCCAGCGAAATGGAGTATGTGGTGATAAGATTGTGTATGATTAATAGGATGGAGCAGAAATGATCTGGGGATTTTTTCTGTTCAAATGAATCTAGCATGTTCTGTATTATAGCTCAGGCCATTTTTAATCATTTGAAAACAGGGAGGGGAATGGTCAGGAACTGGAGTGTTATTTGAATTACATTACTTTAATTGTCTTATAAGTATTCATAATGAAATATGCTCTTGAGGGATGCTACCATGTCAGTAGTGTGTTATGACAGAACTGAAGCTGCTGTGTTAACTCGACTATATTTTTTTCTCTCCCTTGCCGTACTAATTTCTACTACCTCATAAAGGAGGCCTACTTCTTTAATTGCGGAGAAAATTTGAGTGCAAAAGGGATGACGTACCTTACCAACTCACTATTTGATTACAGAAGTCCAGAAAATAATAGTATTCGTGCAGAATTTATATTGGATGCTGCTCATCATAAGGTCAGAGAGTTACATATTTCTTAGAAAAACATTTCTAATGCTCTCTAATGGATTTCTAATGATTATTTCGATTTGTGTACTATTAGAAGTTTGCTTTTCATTACTTTGTCCTATTTAACTGAGTCTTACTTTGCAGCTGGCCAAAAAAAAAGTGCAAAGACATATCTAAAAGAAACCTCTCCTGCCCCAGAAACTGAATTAATGCCATAGTTTCCAAGAGCACTAGCTACAGAACACCTGCAGAGAAAACAGAGATATGAGAGAATGTTAGCAAAAGGTCAAGCTTCAGCAGCACATACTTCTATAACCCAAACAGGAAGTAGTTCATGGTCTTCAAATTAAGAAGTGCTGTCTTGGAAACCAGATCTTGGGCAATGTTAATGTCATTGTCTATGTGCTACAGTTGTCTACTTAGAGGAAGTTTTGCTAGTTCTGCTTTTTTTAGAGACAAATTTTTAGTCACTGGTAGTCGCTGTTGTAAATTGTGCAGGAAACCTTTATTCCCCGATTTGTCTGCAGTTATTAGAGACTGGATGTGATGACGCATGTGGTCCCTTCCAGGTGTGTTCATAGGTGGAGTGAAATCACAAGTACTTATACATATTCAAACATTTCCCATAGTGTGTTTTAGTTTTAAGTTTTACTTTTTCCTTGGCCTGTCTTCAATGCTGCTGTGATTTGCCTTTTTTTTTTTTTTATTAGGGGAAGCATCTTTGCTGTGTAGTAATGGATTATATTATATATACATCCCAGTAATGACATAAATTCTCAGTAAGTTTCCTACTGTTTAAAGATAAAACCACGATATTCCTTAAAAAAGCTAAAATGAATGAGCTTCAGTTTTCAGTGTGTTTAATTAGACAGATCTGTTGGATGCAAGAGGTCAAGTGAAGAATATTTACTCCATTAAAGCTATTAATTAACTAGTTGTTATTGATGAATTGGTCGGCATGTCCACTGGAATTATGGATGTGCCTTTGTGTGGCCTCAAATAGAAGTTACATTACTTATTGGAAGGTGAATTCTTTGGGGATAACCTCTGTCCTCTGTTTTGATAAGCCTTTCCGTGTGTTGATGCACAAATCCAAACATGAATGTATCTCGCTCATACCAGCCTATCAGTTGGTAATCTCAAGATTCTTTCCTTATACAACATTTTCTTTGTTTGCTTTGCTTTGTTGGTAGGAGACGTACACAGAGATAGCTGGAATGCAGAGGTTTGGGGCTTTCTACATGGATTACTTGTACACAATGGAAAGCACCAGTGGCAAAGGTACCTTTTTGTCTCTGTTTACTATGTTAAATAATAGAAACAAAGACTTTTCTTGCCCAGCTGGTCCTTGACCAACTGTCCTCTAACTTACCTTACATTTAAAATCAGGTTCTTCATTGAAATAGTTTTATCTTCATAGATGTGGTTGAGATTAGCTGTTTTGGTTAGCTGTTGATTATGATCTTTTTTTCCCTGCCTAATTACTTAAATAACTAATCACAATGATGTCTTTTATAGTCAGTTGCTAAACTGAAAATAATTCTCTTGTAGTGGTGAATTCATGAAGTATGTTCTTTTAAATTTTTATTTTTTTTTAATTGTTGTCATTATTGACTTTGGGGGTGGGGTGGGAAAAGCTCTTCTAGGAGACCCTGGTTGCAGAATGAAGTTGATCATCTACTTGGAGTAGAAGATGAAAAAGGATTGTAATTTTCTTCTGTGAAATAAAGTGCAAGGATGAGAAAATTAATCTTTAAATATACATATCTGAGCAATGTTGTGGGCAAATACTAGCCTAAAACATGCACACATAGATGTTGGCTAGCTCTAAGTAATTTTTGAGATTCATACAAATTCTTTTCTAAATCTGAGACAATAACAGTACAGTACAGTTTAATGCAGTAAGTATACCTACTTTTGTGAGTGTCATAGAAGCCAGGACAGAAGAATTAATGTGTCAGCAATTAGTATGTATATATCTTTATATGGATATTTTTATCATGAATTACGACGTGATTTCCCCATGCCCCCAGGAAGATTGTCATCTACAACTGCTGCTCTGCAGCTTTATTGCCTAAACAATACTTTCTTCCCCACCTAAGTGTTTATTATCATGAAGTCAACTTCTGTGGACATCTGTTGGGAACTTTTTGCTACTTTGTGACTGAATTTCTTATCTGTCCTTACTGCCTAGTCCAACTCATCGGAGTTTTTTGCGTGTAAGAAGTCTCAACTCAATTGTTTCTGTTTTCTGGGCTTGTTGGATGTTAAGTATAAAAGGAGTAAGAAAAACTTCCAGTTTGCTTAGGGTATGAATCATGTAAAACTATTGCCTTTGATAGTAGAGGGATATACTAGGTAAATTAACAGTTCTTTACTGGCTCTGAGGCTTTCCTCTCTGTACTATGAGTGTGATGTGAAGCTGAGAAAATGTACACAAAGTCAAACTTCTACTGCAGTCTACTTCTGGTTCTAATAAAAAAACCAACAAACCTGTTTAATTGCACACAGAACTTTAATAGAAAGTTCTGTGTAAAAGTTCTGTAGGAAAGTTGAAGATGTAGGGGAAGCTTTATCCCCTTTTTGAATTTTGTTACAGAAATTTTAACACACACAAGCTATTTGATTATGAGGAAAAAACTCATTTTGTGCAGTATTTTGCCTTGTTTTTTGAATGCACAAGGAGTGTAATGACACATCTTTTCCTGACTGTAACTAACCCTTTTCAGAGATTGCTGAGCTCAGGAATACTTTTTTACATTTTTTTTTTTTTTTTTTTTTTTTAACCTTTCCCCCAGACCCGGCTACTGGTATTTTCTGACTGCCTTTTCCCCTTCTTAGCTTTGCTTCTCTTTCTTTCAGTCTATTTTGTCAGGGCCTTTGCTTTTATTTTCTGCATCACTCACCAGAAGACATCTCACAAAATGTAGCTTGACTGCTGTGTGCTTTTATTTCAGTATAACTCCTCTAATTTCAGCTACCTGACTACATAGAAGAATGGAGTAATAATTTTTAAATTAATGGTTTAAATGGTTCTAGAATCAAGAACTTAAAACCTAAAATTTTCAAATAGTTCTGTTCTTCAGAAAATCAAATGTGACATTTTCTGCTAGTTTTCTAGTTAATTTTTCCTTACTACAAGTCAAGTACGTAATTATTGAAAAGAAGATGAACAAATAGGTGTAAATTATTTCTTCATAATGAAGATATAAAACCCTCAAGGTTTTGAAAACAATGTAAATCTAGCTACATTTTTAGTATGTGGTGCCTATGATAAAGTATTTCTGTAAAAGTTTGCGTTTGACTATTTCTTGTTTTGACATTAACTATGTTTAAGTTACAATCAGTGCACACCACCTTCCCCTGAAAAAACTAACCCAACTTAAGTTATAGGAGGCAGTTACTGTGATTGTAAGATTTTTATCTGTCAAGGCAATTTTGGTTTGACACATTCTTTGTACCTTTAACCTTTCCTGAAGCATAGGATTACTGATTAAACCACAAGTGCCTCCTGGATAACATTAACCTCAGGAGTTTCATCTGTCACTTACAGAAATGCATTAATCACTTTTAGTATTTTGAATGAAAACAGGACAGATAGTCCTGCACAGTAGTCTGATTTTGAAATTCTGCCTGTCCTTCTCTTCCAAATTTACTTTTCTGTTTTCTGCTTTGTATTTCAGTTCAAAACAGTAATTTCCCTGAAACTTTGTGTAACTCATCTGTTCCCTAATCACTGATTTACATTACCTATGTGCCTAATAGGGTGTACTTTTGAAGTTACATTTTCTTCATAATGTGCACTCATACTGGTGGCAAGTTTATTGTGCAGCACTCTCATTTTAAGATTTTAATTTTTTTCAGTTAGACATATGGTTTATTGAGAGCTGAATACTCAGTGATCAGAAATTATTTTCCTTTCTGTGTTTGCGAAGTTTCAAAAGTAACCTGTGCTCATCTACTTCTGTGGAATCAATAGGTCTTCTATCACATTCTGTTTGGACCTAGTTAAAATTAAATGAAACTATTCCTGAAAGTGGTTTATATAAATTCTGTCATTTCAGTATATTATTCATATACATACAATATATACAAGTCAGTCTTTTGAAAAGATAGGCTGTTAATACTTCTAAAGTCTTTTGACCTTGTTTTTTTTAATGTAATGTAATATAATGTTCTTTAGACTTCTTGGTAGCATTCATCTGAACTAGATACTGTGTAGAATTGGAAGCGCAAAATTGCATGTTAACTAGACATTAAATAAAGCATACCCTGACAGCCTTCTGGATGCTAGCTTTTAAAAAACCCTGTCTTTTTCAGGATCTGTTAAAAAGGTTGTAAGTTCATCTCCATCTGAAGATTTAAATAGATTTTATCAGGTAGTATCTTTCTGTCCTCTTTTCTTTTTTCTAGTTATCTTTTTCTTCTTAGAAATGATAAATAACTAAGGGAAGCAGTGGCTATAAATGCTCTTGTCATCAACTTCTGTTGGGTTTTTAGGGGCCAAGCTAATTCTTCTGTTGAGTCTACGGAATGTTAGGGCAGGTGTGCTTTAAATTCAGCATAGTCTTGGTTTATTTAGAACCTTTCTCCTCAACAGTCCTTAGAAGCAACAACGTTTTATGGAGTATGATTCAAACATAAGGGGAAAAAAGCCGATCTTGTCTTTTCTACCTTTTCCCTCAAGCTCACTTCCACCATTAAAGTCTGTTTTGAATTAGTACAGAAAAGGAGGATGGAAAAAGGAAGTAGTCCCCTGAAGGGTAAAAAACAACTAGGTTCCTCACAGGCAACCAGAAATGAAACATGTTCTTCCACTTGATTTAAAAGTAAGATTTACCTTGAAGTTGTGAAGCACACCATGCCAGGCTGCTTAACCACAAAGCCTCAGCTACTCAGAGGTTGACAGATCCTGCATCTCTTTGACAAAGTGGGTAGGTCAACTATCTGCAGCAGCTGCATTTCCTACTGCTCAATCTGATGACCCGAGCTGTTTACGTTAGTAGAGGCAGATTGCGTAAGTGAGGAAGACGGTACAATGGGAATTTGGGATTGACAGATTTTCCTGTGGTTTTGGGTCATAGATCTCTACAGATGTGTTTAGTTTGTTACTGTGACAGAAAGGCAGGAGATTATTAGATTTATCCAAGGAAATAGGTTGATTTGTAGAAGGCATGTTGGTGAAAAGAGGAAGGGATGGGATCTGTCTTTCACTGAGTATGTGTACAAGATCTGCATTGGGTAAGAGCTTGGAAATCACTTGAAAAATATTGCCGTTGAGAAGGATCATCAGGGAACAAGTCAGTTCAGTGCTTACACAGTCTTTGATTGCCGTGACATGACATGATCATGAGTACAAGGAGAGCATATCAAAGGGACATCACTGCAATTGCAGGTGTATTACATTGTGGAAACCAGGGTGAATTTGATGGCAATGGCTGTACCTTTCCTGGCTTTCTTCTTTGTCACAGCTTTGACCAGGTGGATTATGGTGTACTGTGCTATCTAAGGAGTATGTGCTGTCCAGATTCTTTGTGGCAGTCCTTCTAAAAATGATCTGAGACATAATGATTAAAGGATTTTTTTTCTCACTGACCATACTTTACCTCATCAGTGAATGAGAGGAAGGGTTTATCTTCAGTTGTCAGTCTGGTTTATGACAGTGCAGTTGTGTGTGATTTTCATTGCTATTCTAGCCCAGGTACCAGCATTTCAAACATTTGAAAGGCCCGTATCTGTAGTTTCTCTGCAACACACCTCTTCCATGATTGTTTGGGATTGATATCTTTGTGATAAACTCTAGAAGGTTTTGAACAGCACGGCTGTCATTGGCACCTGTAAGTTGCCACAAAAGTCTGGACATCTTCAGAGGAACACAAGCTTAGAGGTGCAGAGTTAATGGAAACATTCCTAAGTTGTGCTGTGCTTGGAGGCAGGACAGAATCTTGGCCTATTTGCTCTGCATTGAAAGGAATAATATTTGTTTAAGCATGCTAAACCAGTCACAGTATCTTTATGTGTTCAATTTGCATTGTTATATTTTCTCTATACTTATAAGTCTGTGATCACAGGATTTGAAACAAAAGTAGCTGATAAATTTTATTATGTCCAGTTGTTTGTTATAATTTGTTGTCTTCTAAAACTTCTTGTAGTTTCTGGAAATCAGCAAGACCTTTCTTCAGTAAAGAGTGAAGATTTTGGAAATGTTCAGGAGATGTCTACAAAAAGCCTCATTGTGGGCCCACTCAGTCTTCGACTGGATAGCAGTGCAGTACACCGGATAATGAAAATGATAGTTTGTGCTCTGGAACATGAATATGAGCCATACAGCAGAACTAAGCCAGGTTTGCTCCTATTGCATATATGCAAACATACAGAATTAAACCAGACTAAATTCAGTATTCTTGGAGGTGTGACTTCCAAATAGTTGAACTCCAAATATGTCAAGGAATTTTATGAGTCCAAAGAGCAAAATCTAAAAGATAAAATTAATTGCATTATCCCCAACAATGTTGGAAATACCTCTGAGATAATTTCAGACACTTTGGAGGCCATTTGTTTCAATCACAAGCCTCCTGTTGCATAAGGAGGGCTTATTTCATTGGCAACTCTAGCTTAAATTCAGAGTCTTAGAGAAGAAAGTGTCCCTGGTGGTATGTATATATTTGAAATGCTAGTTATGTAGGATAAAAATGCATGGAAACAAGCAATGGTAAACTGTCAAGATTAATTTCTAAGAAAGAACTATTCAGATTTCAAAGTAAGGAAAATCCACTTATGGTTGCATTAGCCTTAGGTAGAACCAGTGTGGAATAAAATTATTAAATATAAAAGGCATAGGGGAAGCTGTTGACTTTTTGCTAGTCCCTAACCATTTCTGAAACAGCAACTATAAGAAATACTTTATATATTTAATCAAACATACATAATCTTGATTTATTGTAGATATTGTGGATGGAAATAGAACTATGCCAAGTTCAGAAGAAGTAGCATCATTGGAGGAATACATTCCCACTCGACTTACAGCGTTCACTGTTCTTAAGTGTACAATTATAATCCCTGTGGCAGAATTCAATTTACTAGACCACTTGATGCCAATAATCATGGGTGAGAAGGTATGTATGCACAGATATTTATTCAGGTCTTTATATCAACGTGTGCTATTTCATTTACATTTTCTCACTGGGCTGTTATTCCATGTGCCAGATATATTGCTTATCAGTTTGGTGTCCAGGAGCCTTAACTAAGATACCTTAGGAGCCTTAAGATACCCAAGACAAGTGCTGTGTGCAGCAACTAGCTAGACTTGTCAAATCATGTATAAATTGAAGGTGTTGTGAAAATAACTGTATTTGTGAAGCATTGATATGTAAGAAAGATGAAAACCGTTTAAAAAAGTTGTGGGGTTTTTGTTTGTTTTTTAGAGATAGATTTGAGTAGTATTAGATGATGGAAGGAACGATGACATTCTTGATAATGTAAGAGATACATGCTGACTAGGAGAGCACCGACTTGTGCTGTATTTTCTTATTGAATGTGCTTATTTATAGCATATTGATGTGATTTAAGATTGTATACGTGCAAGAGGACAGGGGATAAAACTTCGTTCATGGTATTTCTCATAGTGTGCTTGTGTAGCCATTTTCATTGGTGAATCGAAATACACACAATATACACACTAATACTTCACTTGATTCACTAGTTTCTAGGCTGCAGCATATATAAAATGTTAAGCATGTGTCATTCAGTAAGTATGCTTAAGGATGTGTATGTTTAAAATTTAGACTGCTGTCTGGAATGAGCAAACTGGTTATCTGTTATCTCTTGATGTATTAGGGTATAGGCTTTTGAGTGTTAGAAGATGGGACAATGCTGGGTGCCTAATGGAAGTCTTTTTATCTTTCAGCCTGGAGTAGCCCAGTTGATTGTGGTGCTTTTCACCTTATGGGCGTAGACAGATGGTGTTTTTATAATGAGTGAAGCCAAGCAAAATGAGTGAAGCCGAAATAGAAATTTTGGATTTTGGATTGGAAGTCATGCACACATCAACTTACTGTCCTAATTTGATACAAGTTTAATACAGTTTTTAGACCCATAAAGTAATTTGGATTGGAAGAGATCTCTGGAGGTGATCTCCAGGAGTCCAAAATCCTGTTCAGAGCAAGTCCAAGTGGAGCAGGTTGCTCCGGGGTGTGTCTGACGTGACTGTGAATGCATAATAATATATGACAGTGTAAAGGTTAGATCAGCATGTGTTTCGTGACAGTGCTTTGGAGGGATAAAAATGCAAACAAATATTTTATAGAAAATATTTCAACTTTGCGTATTTCTGTAGTGGTTTGACCTTGGCAGCTGCCAGGTGCTCACCCAGCCACTGTCCTACTCCCCCCCTCAGCAAGACAGGGGGAGAGAATATGATGGGTTGAGATCATGAATGAGGGAGAAGATACTTACCAGTTACTGTTACAAGGAAACCAGACTTGACCTGGGGACAATTAGTTGAATTTATTGCCAATTAAAATAGATTTGGGTAGTGAGAAACAAAGACAGGGGTCAAAATAAAATCTTTCCCCCATCCCCTTTTTTTCCCAGGCTGGACTTCACTCCTTCATTCCCTGACTTTTCTGTCTTCGGGCCCACAACACAGGGGAATGGGAGGTTGTGGTTAGTCCGTAACTGTTGATCTCTGCCACTCCATCTTTCTCACACTTTTCCCCAGCTCCAGTGTGAGGCCTTCCCACAGGATGCAGTCCTTGAGGGAACAGTCGGCTGCAGTGTGGGCTCTGCACAAGGCTACAGGGTCCTTCAGGGTATATCCACCTGCTCCAGTGTGGGGTCCTCCACAGGTTGCAGTGTGGAGGTTTGCTTTGCTGTGTGTGGTCTCTTCCATGGGCTGCAGGGGAATCTCTGCTCCTCTGCCTGGCACACCACCTCCTCCCTTTGCTTCTCTGACCATGCTGTTCATATTGCTGTTTCTAACTTTTGGGTTTTTTGTCCCTGACTCCTCTCAGCCTGTCTGCTCTTTTTACCTTTTTAAAATACATTTCCACAGAGGTGCTGATGGACTCAGATGTGCCTTGTGATGGAACCGGCCATGTCTGGCACAGGGCAGCCTCTGGTCTCCCCTCACTGAGGACTCCCCTGCAGCTCCCTTGCTGCCAGGACCTGGACACCTATGACCAAGACAATTCTGGATAAAAGTTTATACATATATTTTAAACTTTGAAGAAATGTTTTTGTAAAGATACAGATTATAATGGCTGTAAGGCCATGGTATCTATAAGCGCTTCATTACATGTAGATTTCCTTGAGTGTGTGGGAAGGCAAGAATATATAAATACGGTAGAAAGTACATATTAGCGTAATAATTGCATTTTTTTTTCTCCTCTCCCTTAGAATGTAAGTGGCCAGTTAAATACTGCAAGCTTCCAGCCCCTGCGGCCTTTACCTTCCATCCGAATTTTGGTGGATAAGGTTAACCTGGAGCACTCAGTGCCGATGTATGCTGAGCAGTTGGTGCATAAGGTCAGCAGCCTCGGCCAACCGTCTGACAACCTGCTCCATTACTGTTACTCACACTGCTATCTGAAGGTAAAAGAAGGCTTGAGAGCTGTTTCTTATTGCAGTGTGCTGAGAAAAAGTTAATACAAGTATAGATAATCCTAAGTGTTAGCAGGGTTCTTGGGAGAAGGTTTTCAGCTTATCTGAAAGGACTTAGAATGAACACATTTTGCAGAATGTCATTGTTTGGGATTGCTGCTTCTGACTTGAGCCGAATGTTTTGTAACATGAACAGAGTACTTCACACAAAGGAGCTATGCAGACTGAAGCCCTAAGGTCTTTGTGGCAAGGCTGAGTTAAAATAATTTGGAAAGAAGCCTTTACCCTCTTCTAGGATAGTGCTGATAGGATATGTAGATGTCGATGAATTACACTTAGAAACTTTATGGGATGTTATGAGGGAAAAACATCACTTCTAGCAGTATTGATAGAGCAAAACCATGATGGTGAAGGTGTGCAACCAAAAACTGTTACCAAACAATTTTTTTTTTTTCATTATAAGAGGAAAAACCTCTGAATGTTCTCAATTAAAGATCCGTTATGTGAGAGGAGTTTTTATTCTGAGGTTGGAGATAGTTTAAGAAGCTACTGAAAAATTTCTTTGAGATGTTGGTAGAACAAAAAAGTGAAATCTCAAGAAGAGTTTTAAAACAGGCCTTCCAACCTTTTAGGATGTGCTCAGGCTGTTTGAAACCTTTTGGGTGCTACTAGAATGTAAATATTTACTACTGCTACTGTTAATTTTACTTTTTTCTTTTTTCCCCCCCTTTTTTTTTTTCTTCCAATTATCCATTCACTTCTATGCTGATCTCTTAATAGAGAGTTAAACAATGAAATCCTTACTACCTGCATAAAACAGATTCTGTCCCAGAATTTTATGGCAAGTGGCAAGCTTTAAGCTTTCTGGCTGACATGTTTACCTCATTTAAAGTGATTGGGATGGCAATATTGCAAATCAGCTGTATGTTTTTCAGTTTGAGAGGTTTTTTTTTCTATTCAGAAAGTTTTTACCAGTTGTTTGATCAGTGTTTGCAAAATGTGGGCTTCGGTTTTGACTTTTATAGGGTTTATTTGCTAGCTTTAATAAAGGCCAAAGTGTTCTGTTCTTATGTGAATTGTGATACAGCATGTTAAAATGTTAACTCTAATGCCATTTGTTTTCCATATTGAACAGGGAAAAATCATAAAGAATAGTTGTGTTGAACCTTTCTTTAGATGCTCTTAATACGAAAAAAGGTTTTTAAGGGAAGCTTCTAGTTTCCTTAAGTGCCACTTTTTTTAGGCCCATGTTGTTATAATTACAAACAATTACTTATTATATATAAAAGGCAATGTGCAATCTGCAGTTTAAAGGATATAGAATAATGTATATTAGTTGGTAAATTATAATTTGGCTTTTTTTTTTTTAATTCAGAGCACAGTTAACCCTTATTTTTTGAGTGAAGAAAGTGGTTTTTATATGCATTCCTGTTGGGACATTTATTTAGGTAGATTTGGGTAGTTATATTTGTGTTTGAGGGGAAAATAAATTATCTAAAAATAATGCACAGTTTATGTCGTATTTGAGTATATTTAAAAATGTGTGTATCATATTATAAAAGTAGATTGAAAGTAATCTAATAATGCAGTAATATACCCTTTGACCAACCCGATTTGTTTCAGATATTTGGTTTTCAAGCAGCGCTGACTTCTTTGGACAGTAAAGGGTTGTACTGCATCCCTGTTCCAGTTATTCCCTCATTCAGTACTGCGGTTTATGGCAAGCTGATCAAGTTTCCCAAATATTGGTGAGCATTAAGCATATACAGTTTATTTAAGTAATGTACTTAGTTATTTTTTGGTTTCTAATGAAGTATTTAAAAATACCAAGCTCCCTATAAATCCCTTAACTTTGCTGTCTCTTCTGCCATATTCTCCTGTTAAGTCTGTTATGAATAACAAATTTCTTTGTAAGGATAGCTGAAACCTGGACACTGTTTTAAACTCAACCAAATAAAAAGCAACAAATGTGAGAGAGGAACCCAAAACACCACAACCCCACAAAAAGACAGTCTCTTCTAGACTTTTATTTCTGTTAGTCAGTACAGTTGGAAGTGTTGTAACATTGTGATCAGGTTATGAAACCAATTCCGTGCTTTTTTATGAAATGAGCTGTATATTTTTTTTTTTATTTAATGCTATGGAAATTCGGTTTTTAAATTCATCTCTACAGGTTAAATCTTGTGAACATTAATGTCAGTATGTAATAGTTTTTATTAATTAAAAATTGTATTTATAAAAACTATTTTAATGAAAATGTGTATTGACAGTACTTTGGGCAGGATGTTAGTTTTCTTTATCCCTCATTTTGAGCAGTAGCTATCTGCTCGAAGACTACATTCTGACTAAATCCATATAAAGAATCTTACATAAAAGAGTAAGATAACAGAAAAGCAGGTTAATGTGTTAAATATTTTGGCTTCAAACACTGTGTTGTATAGCTAATTTGTAACGTTTGTGAAAGTTTATATACTAGTTTATCTCTCATAGGTTGTGATACCGTGTTAAATAGGAAGTTTTTAGCATAATCAGCACACCACCAGGTGGTAGCAGCCTAGTTGACTTTCTCATATTTTCCATCAATAGTTTAGAAAAGTACTAACCACTTCAAATTAATTGGTGTTCTGTTATGGCAGTTTGCTAAATAATAATAAATGTTACCAGGATGACCCATAATCAGCACTACTCAGAGTACTTCAGTACTCTGGTAGGATTGGCAACCTTTCGTGACATGACCTGACATTTAACACTAAGCTCTGGTCAGTGATCCTTGTTAGTAAACTGAAGAAATAAATTAGTGTTTGGTGGTAATCTTAAAATTCTTTAGTACATTATAAAACCCATGGTTAGGTGTGCAAAACAAAAATATTTTAGAGATGAAAAGTAGTTGGAAAAAATCTGTCATCTGACAAGTTTGTGGTTTTCAAGTGCTTGTGCTTTCTCGTGAGTGCCCTTGTGCTCTCTTTTGCGTGTGCTTGTGCTTGTTGCAGTTGATCTCTTGCTTGCTCATGCTTGGTTTCTTATGCTTTTCCACATGTGCTGTTGCATGCTTGCCATCATGTTCTATCTCATGTGTGCATGGTCTTGGGCTAGTGTTCTCTCCCTTTCTTTGCCATTCTCTGCTTCTCTCATGCTTTCTGTCTTGCTCACTTTCTCTCTCTTAAAAACACATTGCATTACGATGTGTGCCCAGCTGGAAAATAGAGCATGGTAGACTAATAACATAGAGAAATAAAAGCAAACAGTAGTTTTGGGGTGCGGAGGCAGGGGGATGGTCCTGACTTAAAATAGCAAATGATCTATTAGCACTTATTAGCAGATCTTCTAAGACCAGCACTTATTGTGGTCTAGTAATAAAATAATTTTAATAGTTTGCTTACATTTTTCCCTGTGATAGAATATCTTTCTAAAGATTATTTATTTATTAACAGTGTGAAATAATTATATAAAATTAACTTATTCCAACAATTTATCTAAACTAAGCAACACCAATTTGCAGGTAATAAAGTAGAAAAACAAATGAGTACAGCAGCAGCCTGGTTAAATGAAGTGTAGTTTGAAGTGAATAAAACTCCAGATGAAACGCATCAAATAGCACTTGAACTAAATCGAAATCAGCATGAGGACTGAGAGCTTCATTGAAGTCATGCAGTGAGTGAGAATTAGTCTGGTAGGATAACCTGGTAATGTCATTAAACTCAAATTCAGTCCTCCCCCCCAAATTATACCACCTGCTTTATTTGGACTTTTAGATTTCACATTCCAGAGTTTCTTAAAGTACACACATCTGATGCTACATGTGTTCTTCTGTTTCTTCATAGAAAATATATACCACAGACCATACCTTTTAAAAACAAAGACATTTTATGAACTGTTATGGAATCCCTCAGGTAGTGTGTTTTGAGTTAGCAGTGAAAATCTCAACTTTATTTCTGACATAAATCAGTAGAATAGCTTTCTTTTCTAGTTTCAATATAATAATCTCAAAATGTATAAAAAACTGCAGTAATATTTATTTTTTAAAACTAGTTGATAAACATAGGTAGCATGTTTTAACAGATGAAATTTCAGCAACATTGGCCCAGTAAAGTCCATTAAATAACCATAAATGTTACGAAAGTGTTGTTTCATTTACCTACTAGATTGATGTCTGTTTTAATTTCAGTTAATGCACTTTCTTCTTATAAAAGAAATATGCTCAAGCTCACTAGTTAACTAAATCATGGACATCTTTTAAATTGTATAGCTAATCTATTTTTATATGAAAGCAAAAACATCTGGTCTTTTGTTTTCATCAGACATAACAAGATGCAAAATACAATTTTAATGTCAGTATTTTACAACTACTTTATGTAGTGTTGCGTGCCAGATTGTAAAGCAGCTTTCAAGAGGATGTCTAAAACCAACTGAGAATTAACAGAATATGGTTAAAAGCCTGTAATGAATGACAAGAATGTTTATTGCCAAACAGAAATCTTGAGAGGAATTAGCTGATTTATTTTTCCTTTTTTTTTTTTTTTTTTTTTTGTTTTTGCTACAAACAATGTCTGTGGTAACAGATGAGGTAATCTAGTGTAAGACATTTCAGTTTTATAACGCTCTATCACTTATAAAATATCACTTTATTGTAGTTCTGAAGAATATTAAAGTAACATTAAAGAATACAGATTCTGAATAGCCTTCCTTTATTTTTCTCATCTCTGGATTGATAGTGAAGTATGTTGTCGATATATTTTGAGCTGGTTATTGTTCCAGTTATGTGTGTTATTGCTTTTTCTCTTTTCTTTACCTGTCTACTCTAAATTCCCTTCCTATGACAAGTGTTCAGACTCTAATTTTCCTTTATCAGGACTGTGTGAAGGTTCTCAGTTACTGTCTCCACCTGTGACAGGCTTTGAGACTTTAAATGTTGGTGGAGTAAGGTTATAAATGGGGATGATGTGATCTATCCTTGCATCTTTTCTATTCAGCTTCTTAGCCCAGTAGTCTACTTTGAAGGAATGCATTACCTTGATAGAGTCTTCTCTTTCTCATTTTGAGACCAAAGCAATAGCTGCTGGCTTGCTGTCTGCAAGGAAACATGAGTACAGACTTAACTAATAGCTGGTCATGTTAAATTTGAGTGTGTGAATGAACCTTTTATCAAAAAGTTGAGTGCTTACTGGGTAAATGGGTATCTAGGATTTCATGGCATGCACTTTAATGATTAGAGTGCACAGCAGTTAATTGATTGTTCTGAATTGTTACTCTATCAGAACAAATCTGGAATAGAAACTTAAAAGTAGATTTTAGCAAACAAAATCTTTGGAAGGCTCATGGATACAATTTTTGCAAAGATTCTTTCTTTTGAGCTGTTCTCTGCACGTACTGTCTTAGGAAATAAATTTCAGCTTAAACGTAGGCAGTGTGCTAATAGTCATGTAATTCCTGGTGGGGAAGGATTCTTGATAAAGTAAGATTTGAGTTGTGCTGGAACATGAGATTTTAGTTGTGTTGAGATTGAGTTTCTTTCCTTTAGTGTTTTTATTGACAAAAGCTGACAAAAGTTTAAAATTTGCTTTTAAAGGAAGTCACATGTTTCATGTGCTCGGCACCTCAGCCTCCCAGAGATATGATGGCACTTATTTCACTTATGAGAGATGTGGGTTTACAGTCCTGATGTAATTATTTTATTAATATGTGCCCTCATATTCCTGGAAGGTTATCATGGAATTGTAGATAAAAAGATCCTCACATGGAAAATGTATGTGTATTTTCTGTAGGCTTTCTTTTTGAACTCTTAAGAATATCTATATAATATGTCTGTTCTTAATATTTCAACACAGATTTAACTGTAAAGGTAAATATTTACTGTGTCTCTAGAATCTGTTATACTTACATTGGAGTGGCATGTTAGGTCGTAACCTCCTTTTGGCTATCTATTATACAATACTACTGAGAAACATACTTTGCCAGCAACCTGAACATCAGCAATCTGTGTTTCCTAACCTGACTTTCTAGCTTTTATTTTGACTTTGTCACCATGTAGTTGCCAAATGGTTACTATGTACGCATAATTTAGTTTAACTTTTTTAATTTTTCACTTAACATTACAAAACCTGAAGATTCTAAAGACCTTGTGTTACTGCTCTTTGGATTTCTGCTCAAACTTTTGCTCCTGTAAAGGTCTTTGTATTTTTATACAGCTTTACTTCCATTTTCTTGTCATGTATCCCTTACAAGGCAAATATCCCTCCCTTAATCAAGGCCATTTAGTCGTATTCCATACAACTGTATTCTTATTGGCAGAATTCATCGTTAGACTCCTTACACAAGCCTGTAAACTCATTTTAAGCTCCAATATAGCTCCTGCTTATGTGGCCTTTACCAACAAGGTGCTACTTCATTAAGAGTAGGACATTTCAGGATTTGCTGTTCACTAAAGAGAAGATTAAAAGTATATAATGGGCGATCAGGTGAACTGTCTTTATTGCTTTTTTGATTGAAACATCTTTTATGGGCATGCCCAATGGAGTAAGGTTGCTTAGAACTAGAAATCACAGACTTCTGACCCTGAAAGTCATGGGACCTAGCCATCATGCAGTTCTGTGCAGCTGTTATACTAAGAGGCAAGCAGGCCCCGCTGGCAGGAAACACAGAGCCAGATATCCACAGACTGTGAACATTAGATCATAAATCTAGGAAGTTTTCCAATAAATTGACACTTGGGTCTTGATTTTGGTAGCCCCTTTTTATTGACTAGTCACAGTAAATCAAGAGTAATGTCAATTTAGATTGGATGTGGATTGTGTTTCACATGGGCAGTTGAGGGGCATGCTTGTTTCCTGGGTCAGAAGCAGAAACAGGTTGAAAACACATGAAACTCATTTTGTGGCATTCAGTTGTGACTATTAGTTATGTCAGTAATTGGATATAACTGCCAGATGAAAATTCAGGGTATCCTTCGAAACAGGAAAGATCTGAGATTACATGCCTGAACAGATGCCATCCATGTTTGGAACAGGTAAGGGTTTCAGGCACATCAGCATCATGTGAGTTAGAGCTAGCGTGTATAAAAACCTGTTTGAACTATTGAGATATGCCAGTGATACGGGCTGTGCAGAAGCAGACAGAAATAGTCGTTCTCTTGGGTTCTGCAGAGGTGGTTGTGTAGAACTGCATCAGACGTGAATGGTCAGTGTAGGGAGTACACTGGATTGCTTCAGCACTGTGTACTTCTCTGCTTCTCTGCCATCACCTAGAAAATGCATCAGAGAACATAAATGCTAGATCAGGGTTTTGTGGGGTTTGGTTTGGTTTGATTTTTTGGTTTTGGTTTTTTTAATTTATTGGTAGATGTTTTCAGGATGTTTTTAAATTCACTGTTCTAAGCTGTGAATTTGACACTATAGGAAATTTGGTTTACTGTGCATCTTTGTGTTTGAGGAGTAAGTATGTCAGTATATCATAGCAACTTGTGAATAGTAATATGCAGTGATTTAACACTTAGTTTTAATAGAATGATTTCTTATTGATAACATGGTTTAACGTATCTTTCATTGTAAAAGTTGAAGTAGGCCATGTTTGTGTGTGAGGATGAAGATGCGTAAGGAACTTGTGTGGAGCACTTGCTAATCTGCAGTGATACTGGCATATCAAGTTTCAACATGAACATTTTGAGACACTTTCCAAGTGCACTCTTCTAGAAGGAGCTGTTGTCAGTTACCAAGAACAGCCCTCTGTCCAGGAGGGGTTTTGCATTCTGAGTGCATGACTTGCAGCTTGATTAGTGTGACTACAAATTAACTTCAGTTGGAAACCTCTAGTTTAATTTTTTTTTTTTTTTTTAAAATCGAGTCCAGATTTAATGTCACTGCTTCTCAGCAGATGTGGCAGGTGGCATTCAGCAAATCTGTTAAAAGTGCACTTTTAATCAATGTAAATTGGAAGCAGTTGTATTTCTTTAGTATTGTCCATGAGGAGGAAAGTCAGCAGAGTTGACAGTAAAGGGTGGTCATTTGTAGAGTTTTCAGTGTACTTATTTAGACTAATTAATTGTCAAGGCTCTTCAGTGAAAGTAAATTAAGTCTATTAACTAATATCTGTCCTGGGAAAGTGACTGCACATGGTGAATACTTTATCCAGTATTGTCTGGCATTCACACTGGAAACAAACAAATGTCATTTATTTCAAAATGTGTAGGATTTTCAGAGTTAAAGCCACATTTTGCTTTACTTGAGACTGGTAAAATGTATGAAAGACTGTCTTAAAGCTGAAGTGCTGCTAAGCGGCATAAATAGCAAGGAAAATTTGAATCCCTAATATATATTCCTTTTGTATTAGATGTATTAGAAAATTCTGTTGCTCTTAGTGTTATCCTTATCTGTAGAAAATATGTGGTTGGGATTTTCAGTGATATTCTTGGTTATGAAGCTTTACTTATGTAAACTCTGGACAGAAAGATCCACTGGTGGCAGTTCTTCACACACGTTTTGTCCTTTTCTTGAGATTTTTGCCTGCAATTTCATGACCTCCACTTCCAGCCTTCCCCCTTGAAGTGAACATGTGAATCACAAAGAGAAATACAGTCTCTGAGCTGGCATGTGTTCTACAACATAAAACATTCCAGAAAACAATCTGTGGACCTGAGGCCTGGTGGCCTCTGTGACTCAGTTGATATCCACATGCCCACCAGTAGCTTTTCCTTCTGTTCCCAAAAGGAGGGAAAAAACCCAAACAAAACAACAACAATAAAACACTTAAGAAGGATACGGTCAGACTTTGCACACTGTGGATGGGGACAGCTTCTGGCATGCTTGGTCTCTTCAGCATTGCTTGAGAAAGTGCCAGCTGCTGTGGCCTGAGACTGGCAGGGACCAAGCTGACAGGTAAACTGTATGCACAGCCACAGGCCATTATGGGAGCTTGCACTTGGCCTACGTTAGTTGGCAAATAAGGACATAACCTGCTTGAAACTTGTACTCTGAAACTGGAGGGCATGGAGGTCAATGGTGGTGTCATCCTGCTAGCCTGCCCCATTCAAATGTTGGTTAGCACACAGGATTTTGAAGGAGTGAGCTTTAGTGTTTGCAGTTGTTCTCTTACCTTTCATCTTTGCATTTCTTTTTAAGAATATGTTGTGGGTGTTGATAGGATTGAAAGCACTATTTTAAAAGGTTGTAGTTGTTAAATACAATGACTTGAAGGAAAATGTAGATCATCTTTCATGCTTTAGGACTTCTGGTATAGTTCCTATTGAATTATGTTTCTGAAATTTTACTATTCACGTTATGTACCAAATAATCCTCCTTTACCAAAGTTGTATGTTTAAGGGCTTCTTGAAGAAGTTATATGCTTATTGAACAAGCTGTATAGAATTGTTGATTTTTGTTTATCTTTCTATGGTTACCTTCGTTATGCTTATGGAGCCTTCTTATGTTGCTGGGCAAACTGTAGCATATTCTTCTTTGGCTCTGCAGAGCATCACTCTCAGGTGATAAGCGTCATTTCCACATGGAGTAAAGTAGCAGCAATTTCATGGTCTTAAATTATGCAAGCATAATCTATACAATTAAATTATACAAGCAAGTTAATGTCACACTCAGTTGAATTTGGTAACCATGGTAAGTGGTGACTAAAACCATTTTATTAAAAAGCTATATTTATCTTCACTTGGAGCAGCAAATAAACCAAAAAGAAAGGTTTATGTGGCTGTTCAGCTGTCCATAATACCATAGAAGCTTTACTGCACCTGTGTTCATCTCTAGGCAGGAGCAGCATACTGTCCTGTGTCCAGTATCTTTTTTTTTCTTTTTTTTTTGTATTCTCCTCATGCTTGTTCCCTGTGAGACATAGATGAGCTTTTTCTTTTCCATGGGAATAGTCCTCATATCCTCATAGATCAGGATCTGTCTTTGGTCCTAGGCTAAGTGCTAAGGCTAAGTATATTGTTTTTGTACAGGGAAACGTCCTGACGATTTTTACTCAAGCACTTTCATCCTAGTTGTTTATAGTTTTGTATAAATTTTTAAAATTACTATTTCTTTAGTAACACCTTTAAAAATAAGTTTAAGTAAACCTTTCAGCTGTACATACTGAGTAACAGGTACTGTACTCAAGACATACTAATCTCTGGACCTCCACTGGGCCTATATGTCTGGAAGGCGTTGTCTGATTTTCATTAGGTTTTGATCTTCTAAAGGGTATCAGCTCCCACTTTCTGAACTATAATTTTAGTATATGTTTTGATTGAGAACCTTAGAGGGCAACTTGAGCAAAAAAGGAAGAATGAAAGAACAACTGAAGTTAGGCTCATGTGAGATGAGGCCCTTGAACAGTAAACTGTGAGAGTAAAGTCTGTTTATCAGAACAGATTTGGAAATCAGTTATACCTGTTGCAGGTGCTTCTGATATTGATGCAAGAGATGGAAAGGATTATGTTGACTGAGACATTAGTAGAGTTGTGGATTAATTTTATTCAACTAATCATAATTTTTATCCATTGTAAAATGTATTAAAAAATAAAGCCTACAGGATTCTATAATAAATTTTTAATTAGTTTTATTTGCTGAAGTCCAACTAGCTTTTCCTTTGAGTTTAATAGCTGATTCCAAAATGAACAATCGAATAGAAGGAAGTGTATTTGGTAAGCATGATGCGAATATTCCTTTTGTAGTCAAGAAATGGGCACATACATGCAGAATGACAGAACTAAGAATCTGATTTTTATATTTTAAAGGAGCAAATTGAAATGGAATTGTTATAATGCTGTCACTAACTTAAGTCACTTGCTCTTAAAGTGCATGCATTTGTTATACTCTAACTTTTATTTTGTGTAGTTCTTGGATTTGGCTGTGTACATATTTTGCAGCAAGAAAATGTTTTTCTTACGTGTTTTACTGGCAGTATCTTTTCTTCAGTATGTGTGTATACGATAATTTTGATGATCTTGAAGACTCACTAGGGCTTGTGGAGGTTTTTAAGTAATGAAATAGAGGTAGTGAATAGACCAAAACTGAACACAAAACCCCCTATATCCATAGAATCTGCCTCAAACTTTTTGCATTATTTTTAATGAAAGAATGGTGTAAAGTCAATGCCAGAGTCAGTGCTTAAGATGGTAAATTTAGACTTAACAACAGTTGTAGTCTTTGAAGTAAAAAGTGTATGCATTTGCTGGGATTTAATGTTTTGCTTTAAATAGTTCTGGTAGCCTTTAAAATTCTTTTGAGGTTGCAAATTAGTGAGGCCACAATATAATACTTTTAACAGCCTTTATACTTTTTCTGCTGTTGTGCAGTGTGTACACGTGAATCATTGTCTTTTGGGATGGCAACTTTTCCTCTGCATAAAATACAGCTCTGCACTCAAGTTTCCCCTTCCACAAAGACAGGCTCATCTGGTCAGCTGTGCTGGCTATGGAAAATGGAAAGGTCCTCACCACAGACAAGGCTTATGAGCCGGGCTGTATGCTTGTAAATAATGTGTATGTAATTTTTGAACATGTTAGACTGATAATTATCAAAGTAGTGGAAGAAACAGTAAAGAAGAAAGTTGCATTGGAAATTTGGAGTAGAAAAAGAGTTTGAAATTTGAAATCATGAATAAAGTGGAATAGACTAAGAAATGAAATACCTGTGCATTTTGAAATAAATTTGTTAGAAGATAACTACTTTTTATTTAAGATGCCAAATTTTGCTAGGAATAAGAAGTACTACAGTAGCTGTTGACAGTAGCTTAAAAACAAAAATAATGACTGCAGTTTAAAGAGATCATAGAATCGTGTTGGATAGAAATCTGTATCAAAATATCCTTATTTGTACTCCTAGTAATTCAGAAAATTCTATCCTATAATATAATATCCTATACCATACAAAAATATTTTGTAATTAACGATTATTAGCTACTGTATTAATTTCCCTCAGATTGAAGGGATGGCTTCTGAGAGATGCGGCTCTCACTTCTGACAACATGAAAGGATGATGGAAGTAGATGCTGTTCTCAGCATCTCAGGGCTGCTGTTCTCTTGCTCCCCTGATAACACCAGTTGAAGTGTGGATCTCTTTGCCAAATGGTGGGAGCCTTTGTGTCCTATTCTAGTTTTGTGGCATCATGTCCAACAGATGACTGTTTGCCAGTGTAGTTTTCTTCACTGAGCACCAGTGTGTTTCCGAGCCCTCCCGGCTCCCTGTTTTACCTGCTAATGGCAACCAAATGGCTCTGTGTGGCAGATTTAGAGGATTGATTTAATAGCTGTTGCTGCTGCTTCTGGGTGAAGGGGGAAGGAGTAGAGGAAAAGAGAGAGGATGAGTTGCTTCTCTGGACAGTAAAGCAGGCTGCTCTGTGGGAAGGCATTTTTCCAAACCCTCTTCCAGCCCTGTGGCTATTGAGATGAGATTCCACTGCAGTATCCAAAGCAATGATACTGGATTTAAAAAAAAATATAAAGTTTTAGTAAACACAGATCTTTGCTGTTTGGAGGTTTATGGCCTCTAGCAACTTTTACCTGTTAAGCTCTAGTGGTTTTGGTGGTCTTGGTCATCTGTAGCTGTTTAGTTACAGCATCTCCAAGTTCCACGTGATTTCACCCCCGGAAACTATCATTTACTAAGAGGTAAATGATAATGATTACATTTATTTTAGCTTTGCTGCTTTACTGAGTAAAAGCTAGCTCTCTGAAGCATATAGTAGATGTAAAAGTGCTCTGCTTGTGGTTTGATTCCCTCTGTACTACCTTCATCAAACCAATGGTTCCCTGTAAGTCCTTGCTTCTTTCCAGATGTCTTTCTGGTGGTTTTTCTTTTGTTTTGTCTTTTTAAATATGTTTTATCTTTGGTCACTCTAATGCGTACCAATTTTTCTCATGGACCTTATGTTTGGATCTCTTTCAACGTAATGCAGCTAAATGTCATATCCCTTCCACTAATATTCACAGTCAATGGCAATGTTTCCTAGATTCAAGTAAAAAGTTACAGACCTCACAGAAGTAAAGAAAGAATAGGTGTTTAAAGTGTAAGAAAAAATGTCCTTAATTGGCATTAATTGCATTCCATGAGAAGAGTTTCTTATCCTTTGTTTTCTGAATTCCCACACACACCTTGTGGAGTTCTGAAGATGCAGTTCTTCAAAGATACAACTTTATGCACAAGATTCAGTTGGTTGATAATGTGTCTAAAGCTAGCCATATATATTAAGGACAGAAAGAAGGCTGAGGGTTCATATTGTAATCTCCTCAGAGCAGAGAACTTTAAATTTTATTCTTTTATAGATCGTCCATATGACTTTAATGATTCTTTCTGGCGAGAAGTATTAACTAGTGGTTAGGAAAGGTGGTTTTTTTCCTTTTTTTTTTTTTTTTTTTTTTCCCCCGAAAGGAAGAAAGAGTAATTAATGCCTGACCTCCACTTCCAATCTGACGGGAGTTCACATCCTTAGCATCTGTCCCATTGGTGAGTTTTCCCAAAGCCAGTATGCTGATTTTGATCTAAACATCCTAAATATGTTTTTCTAATGCAGCTGCAAGTTTAACATGTTCCTGCATTACAGTTTTAGCAACCAATTTGGTTTATTGTGTGTCCAAAAATCCTGAAACCTCTCCCTTTGTTGGTATCAACACATTTTTAGTTCAAATCCTTTGTATTTTGAAGTGCATTGGCAGTGACTTAACTCGAAGTGGAGATAGGCTGCTTTCTTGCCTTTTTTTTTCCTTAAACTTTCAATCCAGTGAGTGGAAAGACTCATCTGATGCTTAGTGTGGTTGGATTCAAGCTGAGGGAAATGAAGACTTTCCTACCCTCACATTCCAGGTCATTTGTTTTTTCTTTCAGCTTTCTACATTTTTCTCTTTGCGTCTCACAGCAGATAAAGTTACAATAACCCCCCCACTGAGGTCACTGCTTCTCGCTTCCTTGTTGCTTCACAAGCCAGTATTGTTATCTGATGATGGTGCATGTAATGATCATAAGTTTTAATCTAATGATAATGACTTTTAATGTCCAGATGTAACAAAATAAACTAAGTTATTTTAAAACTAATCCAAGTTTAGAGCTCGTTACATATATTTTCAGAGTCCGGCATTCTTTTTTTCAAAGGGATTTTTTGTGGTAAGGTTTCTTCCTTTTAGAAATTTGTTTGATTATATTAATTATTTTCCTTTGTAATAATGCATTTATATTTGCTTTGCTGAATAAAGCTAGGTTTTATTGTTCCATTAAAACACAAACTGTACCAAAAATTGGGAATGGATAATCTCTGTTCATCTAAAACATATTGAAGCTTGTACTTTGCTTGCATTATTTTGTCATTATTGTTTCAGGGACATCTGTGTTTTTACTGAAGTTCATGTATGAATTAACACTTTACAAACGTGTTTCATCACTGACCATTTCAATTCCAGAACTCATTAAAAAAAATAGTGTACAGAAGTCAGTTTTCAAATTATGATCTTGTTCCCTCCTAATCCCTTATTTAAAGTTTTCAGACAGAACAAGTTGGTTTGTTTTATTCATTAAAAAAAGAAAAAAGTTTGGTGAATCTTGAAGTTCATTGTTTTCTCCCTTGTAATAAATTGTATGAGTAGCAGTGTTTCCTACAAGTAAGAGGCAAAGGCACCTGCAGCTGCTGAAAATTCCTCTGTGTAAGACAGGACATAAGATGTCAGGCGGCCTTTAGTGAAGCCTATAGAAAGAAGAGCAGAAGAGGTTTTGAGGACATCAGTCTTGGAGATATTTTTGAAATGAAGTTCCAAAGCAGGTTTAATTATTTATTTAACAATTATTGATTTATGACTTCATTCTTGCATTAAAAAAAGAACAACAACTAAATAATTCCAGGACTGTAGTAGTTAACTTCCTTTCCGTTTCTTCTTCTCCATGCAGGCTTTCTTCAGATTTTTGATATTTGTCATAAAGTAGGTAGACATTGTTTCCCTTACCCAATTGCTTAAATATTAAATAAAAGGATCAACATTTTAATTTTCTTTAAGATGATGAGAAAGGGTAGGTTAAGTAGAAATATGGATTTGTTATAGGTATGTAGATGAAGCCTTTGGTCATTTCAAATATAAAATCAGCATAGGTTGTTTTTTTGCCTAAAAGGCAAGGAGTGCAAATGCTGACTGAAGTTATTTAGGCATTTAAATTACATTCAGGTTCTTCTGAGGCACAGTTGCTGGGTTCTAGTAGCAGGTTACTGGTTTTGTTATTTTGGAAAAAATGAACTAATCGTATTTTACTGTACAGGATATGAGTAATAACAAAAATTAATTTTTTGGAAACATTTTGCAGGTTCCAGCTTTGCAGTTGGGGACTCTATATAAACCTCTAGACCCAGCTGTTCACCACTATATTCTTTCAGTCACTCCGAGGTGTTGATTTTAAAAGAATGAGTTGCTGTTCCTGAAGTCTACAAACTGAAGATATTTCATAACAGGCCTATGAACATACATGGATAGGTTATATTGGTGCCTATGCACAGGGTATAATAAGGACCAATTCATGTTTTCATTCAAAAACAGCGAAGAAAACTGTTTTCTTTAATGGTATACCAGGTTTATCCAAATATTTCAGCAAGTCTGTATTACAGTTTGTCAGCAAACTGGGGTACGACCAAAGTGTATTTAAAAATCGTTTAATTAGGACAGATTCATTTTCACTTCATGCCACTACACAGCAAGACTTGCGTGTTCATATTTCCTTAAATTTATTCTGGAACTTGTCCAAGTTCAGCTTTAATGAGTAGCCTATCCTGCTAGTTACATTAGAATTTATTTTCCCCTAGAGAAGAGTGTTTGAATTGGTAGGTTTTTAACCTGTTCAGTTAAATGAACATATGTTCAGAACTGCATCTTAACTCTTCAGTGTCAAGATTTGAGGAATAATTATTTCTATTGTTGTTACACTTTTAAAGTGCAGTTTAAATAGTGGTTTTAGACTCCAGCAATGTGCCATAACTGTTTTAATATGGTGATGAGTTTTGATATGAAGTCATATTCAGATGCTTAATACAAATGTAACGATACAATATAGAAACACAGATCTGACTTGGTTTACTGAAAAAAATTATTTGTACTTGTATTTTCACTTATTGCTTGAATATATCTCTTGGGTCGTAAAACTTGGTTAAATATAGCTCAGTACCTTATTAATGACGGATTTTCTGTATTAACAGGTGCAGTTTGGTAGCAAACTTGTATTTTAAGTTCTTTTAAATGCATTATTTGTTTTTCAAAACTATTATAATAAATCCTGAATTATAAATGTACTTTTCATCAGTAGCCAGGTCTAGTTAAAATTTCCTTTAAGCAACATTTGCTGCACACATGGTACAGTACTTCCCCCTGCTTTGCTTTCTTTTTTTCTATAAAAATGGATTTATTTTCTTCAACTTCCCATTCCTGCAGAGGAATGAAAGGTACCTGAAAAGGACCAGTAGACTTTACTCCTATGAGATTATTAAAATAGAGTAAGTGTAGAATTTGTGTATTCTTAAAAAAAATCACACAGTTACTACCTGCAAGGGACTATTTTATGTGAAACTTTCAAGTTTCAAATTTAGCAAATTCAGTACAATAGCTGTAATATGTATTAAATGAGTAGTCAAAAGTTTTTAAGACAAAACCTTTTTTGCTGTTGTATTGTCACAGTTTTTGACAGATGTTCCTGTCCTCCCCTTAAGTACTTGAATTTGTTAATGCAAATGGTTTATTTCGGTTGGAATTATTGCAGAGTCATGTTCATCCTGAATTTTGTTGAAAGAAGTTTTCTGCCTTCTTCCTTCCCCATCTTGCATCAGGGAACCTGTCTTTTGAAATACTCAGCAACTTTTTCTCTGAAATGTTTAGTTTTAATCCTGCAAAATATTATGCAGAAATAAGAGGGAATAGTAGAAAATGTAAGTTATCTGAAAGGATAACAAAAGGAAAAAGAACAGAAAGGAAAAATGTTGAGTGCATTTCTGTAATGATACAAATAATAAAAAATCACAATACATGGCTTGAAAAGACGGAATACTGGAAAAAATTCTGATTGATATCATAGAATCACAGAATGGTTTGGGTTAGAAAAGGACCTTAAGATCATTTAGGTCTAACCCTCTGCTATGGGGTTACACTAGACTGTGTTGCCCATGGCTTACTTTTGGCTGTTATTGGCTGACTGATAGTTTTAGTGAAACAGCAGGCTGCTCTTCTTGTTGTTTTGTCGGTGGTGGTTTTTTTTGGTATTTTTTTTCCTTCCCTGTGAAGGTAATTGCTGGTATCAAGCACAAGGCTGAGTTCTCTATATGGGAGATCATGAAATGGTTTTCCTTAATGGTTTTTCTGCAAATGGCATTTGAAGGTGGTAGCACAGTTGTGTCATTAGCTTCAAGTGAGTTCCAACTTGGACATGCTGGTTTCCTCCCCCTTTTCTCAGTGTTTTTTCAGACAGGTAATCCTGATTCCAAGTTTTATGAGGTTGAAAAGCCTTGGTGCAAAGAATACTGATTACTATTACAGAAGTCTACAACATCTGTTTTTGTTTGTTCTTTGGCCTGCATTTGTATTTGCATCCATTTTCTGAGAAACTTTCCTGAACATCTTCTTTCATATGAATCAGTTTTTCTTTTATTCCCTGGTTTTTATTTTCAGTGAGGAGCAATGGAATTGACTTTTGTGGATGGGTTTTATCTATGAAACCTTGTTCTGTGGTGTAGACATCCACAGCTGAGATAATTATTATAATCTTCCTTTGTGGGCAGAAATAGTGACCTGTAGGAAGCAGTTAATTTAATCTTCAGATCTAGAATGAATGGCTCTGTTACATATATACGTGCTGTTTTCCTTCGTTTTACCTTAAAAGGGTCTGTACAGCCAACTTAGGTACGGATGTTTGCTTATACTGTAGGTATCTAACGTGATGAGATTAATTCCTCTTGCTCCAGATAAAATGGTTTTCAGTTAGCTGTACTGACAAGGAATTGATGGAGGAGATCTTTTGACAATATGACAGTATTAAAGGACTTTTACAGCTTTTGTTGGATGTAGTAAATCAACCTGTTGCTTATTTTCAAGTAATAGTGTAGAAATTAGGAGGAAAAGGTGACTTACTTGACTTCACTATAGTTGTGGCGGAGCCTTCTTGTTGATAGTGGACTGTATTTTCACAGAAGAATTTATTTCCAAACGCAGTGTCCTTTACCTTGTACTACTCTTGCAATGGCTGTTCCCACCACTTCCTACTCCCCAGTAATGTGGAAAAAGGCATTGGAGACTATCAGAATCACTTAGTGAGCTCTGTGTCAGCCAGATATGGAATATAAGGACAAATACGGAATGCAGGACTCTTTGTATTTTGTTGTATGGATATTGTCTGTATGTGATTTTCTTTGAACACTGACCAAATCTAATTTAGTGATTCACTGTAAGCTTTTAAATAAAAAAATTCAGAAAATTCAATTTTTAAAGAGATTTCGTCTCTGTTTTTAATAACCACATGATTTTATGAGCAGCTCTTCTTTTTGTGTGAGCATTTGGAATTGCTTTTATTAAATATTATAAACTCAGGAGATAATTAGGTAAAATTTATTATTTTTTTCCTGTCATGTGTTAGAGGGAGATGCAAAGTTAAATCATGTAACAGAAGTCCTGTTTAGGGTGAATTTCAGTATAAGTAGAATTAGCTTTTAGAAGAAATTTAACAGGGACACAGCTCCAGCCTAGCAAACTGACTGCTTGTGGTCTGGTATTTTGTGACTAAGTTTTTAAATTGTTACTTTTATTCACCAAAGTAATGATTTTCCTTTTTGTTTCTCTCAATATTTTAAACAGGACCAAGCGAGTTCATGTCCCGCTAACAGAATGCATATTTGAACTTCCTAATTTGACAGTTCAAGCAACTAGAGCTCAAACCCTTCTGCTTCAAACTGTTTATCAGAGCTGGTGTCATCCTGTTGGAAACATCAGTTCAGTGGTGGTAAATGAAGCTTTACTGAGTGAGGTTTTCCAAACTTCAGGTAAATATGTGATGCATTTGGTTAAGTATTTATTATTGCACAGAGCGCTGCTAGTGAATGTGCATACAACTATATCCTTTAAATCCATGCTTTTACTTGCAGTAGTTAACAGACAGAATGTTTTTTGTATATATATGGGTATTTATAGCTTATGCTTAAAATCCAGGATGTAAGCTAAGCCACCAAGCTTCACTCCTTGGCACCAATCACTGGATGTATTTAATTTTCCCATATAGGATAATTTTTCCATGCTTCCCTCATCTGAAACATCCACCCTTGCTGCCTTATATGGTGCAATGTTGTAACTTAAGATCATTCAGAGGTGAAGCTGGATTATTAAGGACTTTATTAATCAATGGCATATACTGATTTTTTTAAAGGGCTGCAGGTGTTTCTCATCCAGTTTCATAAATAAATGTTACTGAACTGTTGTGAAACTGCTGAAGATATGGAAGTCTCACTGATGATGATGATATAAATAATGAAATTGGTTGCTGTAATACTTTTGCAAAATACCCATGGATTTGTAGAGTAAATTAAGGATTTTGACCACCTTACCATAGTCTTCAAGAGCATAAAGATCATCAAGAAGATAATACTTTTTTTCTTTATATTTCTATGCAGGCTAGAATAATTTACACTCACTATTGTTTAGTCACATTATTGTTTATCTGTTGTGAATAAGCGCTTAACAAGAATAATTGAGGTATTTTGGAATCTCATTATCAGTCTTGGAGAATGTGTTAGAAGAATGTTTCAGATGTAGTAAATCATGACTTGAAGCAGAATGGTAGATTAGACTACTACTGGAACATTTTATCAGTCCTGTTTTTCTCAGTCCTATTCTTCTTTTTCAGTCTACTTGTTTTTTCAAGTCCAATCTGTATTGATTTAATGGTGCAAAAAACCTGTTATATTTCTAGGTGTGTAACCCTTGGAATAACTGTTCTAAATGCTTAGTTTTTCCTTCTTTCCCAAAAGTCGCTGATTCCTATATTGTGTGGGTCACTGAAGGATGAGATTGTTATGTTTAATTTTCAAGTAATGGTGCTTCTGAAGGTAGCAGGTTTACAATCCACACTTCAGAGAAATATGAAAATACAGTCATTTGATAATTTCAGATGGTCCTGGGGTTTGCACAGTTCCAAACTAACCCGTTCCATCATTTAACATGTTTCAGTCCTTCAGTACAATGAACTGTGATACAGCCATGCTATCAGTGTATTAGCAGAATAGAAATCTGGAGCACATATTTTAAGTACCTAAAGTAAATGAACAATATAGTACACATGTTTTGATCTTCTTTTGTTTGTGGCTTAATTCTTGACCTGGTAAATTTTATACTTCTGTCCTTGCACTCCGCATAAACTAGTGAAGGTAGCTTTGAGTTCAAGGCTATGAAATGATTGCTGTCTACCCTTTAGTCTTAATTCTTAGCTTTGTTCTTTCCATAAATCTACCTTTGTATAAAACTTAATACCATGCCTTGTTGAAAATCGTCTTTGTACCTAGTATCACCTTAACAATATTATGTATGTGTGTAAGCTTCTAAAATAACCTGACTGTAATTCTACAGGAAATTTGGAATTTCAGCTTTCTTTTATCATCATATTTACCTCATTAAGAAAGAATGAAATAAGTAATCAACAAGGAACTTTTCAGTGAACAAGGCACATCTGTTAATCACTGATACTCTTTTACTAATATCCAACTTAGTTTCTCCAGCATAAATCAACAGCTGATCAATGTTCCTCACAAGTCCTTGATTTGGGTTCCCTCTTGCCATTGCATGCCCCTGTGCAGCCTTTGATGGGCTGAAGGCTCCTATGGTGGGCCTGGGAGTAGCCTAGCAGAGTACTCTTTGGGCTTCCCCTCCTGCCTTTGTCTCTCTGAGCATTTTTGTGGGTGTAGAGATGAGCTTTTCTTGTATAACCTAATATCTCACAGGAATAGCAGTCTTTCTATCATTGGTGTTGTGTTTTCCATCTGATCACAGCTTATGTTTAGCTATGCACAGAAATAGTTAAAGAAAATGGCTTTTCATCCTGTTGTGTTGTGGATGTTGTTTCTTTGATCAATTTTGCAGAAATAATCCAAGTATTAATGTATTTGCTTTATTTTCTTTTATAGGTCTTCCCCTTTATTCCTTAGCTTTTTCTGATATTTGTTCCTATGAAACTGTAGTATTTTTGCAGGAAAAGTTAGCAATAAGATTAAAGATCTCCTTACCTTCACTTTATCTTATTTCCTATGGGATCTTTTTTGAAATTCATTGCTTTATTCTGCTGTTACAAATATCAGAAACTGTCGGTTTAATGAGTACTGTTGCCCAAGTTATCTTCTAGCTTTACATTTTCAAACTTCTAAAAACCATCTTTCAAACTAATTAGAAATATAGCAGGACAAACAGCTATTTCGTTATCGAGATTATTATGTCTCTGTTAAAAATAAATAAAAAAGCCCTGTCCAGACATGACATTATTCTCAAGAAAAAAAAAAAAGAAGTGGCTTGTGTAGTTTGTCTTCCTATTTTTAATGGTCTGCTGTTAGCCAGAGATTTCCAGCAACCTTGCCTACCTAATATCTGGATCACAGGATTTTATACATCCTTCATACGCAGTACACTACCATGCTTCTTTGTCCTTTGTGAACAAACTGTGCCCTCCTATAGAAATGTTCTAGTTATGCATTACCATTCCAGATGCCAATTTTGAAAATGTACTGAAACGTCAGATTTTTCTTCTATAGTTTACTTGTTGTACGTAGCTCGTCTCAGACGTATTTTTGTCATTTGTTTACATAGCCTACATGTTTCTCAGCTGCCTGTGTTTGTATTACCACTTTTTGTGTGGTGACTGAAGAGAGTTACTGGACTGAAACAGTTGTTGCTAAGCCCCTTATGCCTTTAATGCTGCTTTGTGCCAGGGGCTTTTGTGAGTGATGTGCCTCCATGACACTGATTGAGGATTACTTGAACTCAAGTGACACCACAACCCTTTGCATCTTCTCAGCATAAATTTTTATTTTTTTAGCAGGAATTATTTTCCTTAGTTTTATGCTTTTTCCAATATAGCCATCTCCAGTTTTAAAACTGCATCACTGCAACTGTGCTTTACAATATGGGCTAAGACATGCTGTAGAGAAAGAAGAGATGAATTAGGGAAAAAATAAAAAAAAAATGCAAAGGAAGGAAAAAAGCGAAGAAAAAGGAAAGAGATACGCAAGGGAAGACAAAGCGAGAGGAGAAACAGGCAGAGAGAGTTAAAGTAGAAAAGCAGTAAAAGATAATAAAGCCAAAATTTAATACAAGTACAGATACAGGAGCTGCAGGAAAAGGAGAGAAGATCACAGAAGAACTGTGATGATTGCCCTTTTGACATGCTGTGGAGAGTCTCATAAGGTATGAAGGCCTCTTTGGGAACCTATCTGCTGGGTAACTGCTGAAAGGTTTCTCTGGATGTAGTTTAAAAAGGGAGCTCTGCACTCTGTAGCTCCAGAAACATAGGAACAGAATTTATAGCTAGTATGTGGGGCTCTGTCCTATGGTTTTGTCTTTTGTATGGAGCAGAAATGTTTTTCAGAACTATTTTAGGCTAAAGATGGTGTAGGGATTCAGAACAAACTCAGTCTCTTTCCTGTACAAATTCTTGTTGGGAATAAATTAATGGAATACCAGGAGGGAAGATTGCTTGAAGATTAGCAAACTTGTGTTCCCCACCTACTTTCCTCCCCCTGCTCTTCGGAAACCTTTTTCTACTAGGAGAAAACGCCTGTCCTCAAATAATTCGTAGTTTGGTGGTTATTAGACTTGCTGTCTTCATCAGGTAGTCTGAGACTTTCTCTTTTGATTAACTTGTCCAGAGGCAGGCTGTCTGAAAAAATAAGTTTTGAAGTCTCAAAAGGAAGTTGTGTGTGTTTGTTTTCTGACAGAATTTAAGAATGAAGTGCCTGTACTACTTAAAGTTTGTGTTTGTCATACCTATCAATAAGGTCTGTTATCTTAAAATGACAGTAGAAAGATCAGTATGGTACTGAGACTAGCTAATTGAGCTCAGAATTTGTGAAGGACTCATTATATGAGTGTTTCAAGAAGGTTATACGGGTTTTACAGTGGATATTTATTGTAAATATTCTTAAATATTATGCCTGCCTTAGCTTGAGGCTGTTTAAGTTTGCTAAGAATACATTTTTAATTATGACTGATTTTGAATTTAAAAATATAGGTAATGACTTAATGGGATTTTTGAAAGCACCTAACTCTCTTCATTGCAGGGACACTGTAGCACTTTTGTAATCCATAGTTTTAAGTGTCTGCATGGCAAAAGATGTTTTCAAATGTCAACTGGTATTTTTGGGGCTCAGAGAAGCCAAGACAATAAAAAAATTTGCATAAGTATAAACCATGAAACTTACTACTTGAATGAATAGCCTTTAACATTAAAAGTACAAGGAAAATTTATGCTGCCTAAAATAGAAGTTATGCAAGAACAAAAACAATAGAAAATTTAAAATAGTAGATAGGAATACAAAGTGACAAAATGCAAAATAAGAAATGGATAAATAAACCAGCTGTAAACAACTTGCTGTGTTTCATGAGTGAATAAAAAGGAATTAGTAAGTTTTTGATAATGCATTACATACAGAAAAAAAGATCAAAAGCTCACACAGAGCTCTTTAGAAACTCGTGTTTGTGTTGTGGTTTTATTTTATAATCCTTTTGGTATACAACCACAGCAGTAGGTTCCATGTCAATTCAGTTATATGTTAGTTCTTATGATTGCACATGTTTGAAGCATCCTGATTTTGCATTTCATCCACTAAAAATGTGGAAACAAATGTGAATCTGAAATGCATTATGCTTTCTACATTTTTGCAAGTAGAGATGCACTGATATTAATAAAATCGTTTTACAATTATTATTGTACTTTATTTTTCAAAAAAAAGTGCGCAAAATACCAAAATTTTAGAACAATAGTGCCAGTTAAGGTCTTCCAAAGGTTGAGTGTAGTTAATCCCGTGGAATAAGTTTACTGTGTATTTTTTCATTATTTGTTAGTAGGTACCTGAAGCACTCAGTTTCTAACCATTTCAGCCAGCCAAGAAAACATATACACAGTCACACATGGCTTTAGTTTACTCTGGAGAACTGGAACTTGCTACCACTTTTTCCTTGTCCTATTCAGGTAGTTCATTATTTTGTTGACAGTTCGGTTCCATTAATCTGGTATTTTTGGGAAAATTGCTTGCAGACCTTACATTTCTCTATTGAAGGTGATCAAATAGGCATTTGAATCCCTCATGTAAATGATGTCTTAAAGTTTAAAGAAAATCTACTTTCCAGAAAGTAACTGTAAAACTATTTTATGCAAGATTTCATGTGGGATACCTTAATGGTTGAATAATAAATTTTACCTCATAAAAATGAAATTCAATAATACAGTAGCTTTCTCAGCGCAGTAGCATCTGGTTGAATCTCATGAGAGCCAATATTTTCCAACTCATTAGGATCATGTCGTTCTGTATGTCGTCAACATTGACTTAGCCAAGCTACCTTTACTTACATAACCGCCAAACTATTAAATAGGTCTCTTGTGGAGTGAAGTCAAATATTCCTCTTATTTTGCTTTTGCCTTGGAAGAAGAGAAGAAAATGTACATACTGTAACATTTAAACATCTGGTCTAAACCACATCAGGGTAACACTGAGGAAAGTAACAAGATTCGGTATTCTTCCCAGGTGTGCATATAAAAAAGGGTTGTGGAGCTGCTGCGTAGTTCTTTTAACCACTTAGGAAAAAGACTGAAATAAGTGACTTGCCTTTCTAATACCACTGTTTTAAAAACTACCTTTTTTTTCTCTTACCTGCTCCCTTGCCACCAAACCCCAAGACACAAAACCCACCAAAAGCCCAACATTTCGAAGCTAGTGATAATGCAGGTTGTTAAGCTCTAATCATTTCCTTGCAGCATATTGGCATTGACCTCTCTTCCATGTAATATAGCCAGTTTTTGCATTCATTTCAACTTAAACTTTCTGATTAAAATCAAAGTTTGAGAGTGTATTCTCTTAAGTAATTGCTAGAGAGTGGCAGGACACAGCTGTATGAGACTTGCACAGTGTAAACAGTTGTCCTGGGTTCAGCAGCAGCAGTAGTTTTTTCTCCTCCTTAGTAGCTGGTGCAGTGCTGTGTTTTTAACTTTTTGGTTCTGAGTTACTGGCTGGGCTTAAACCATGACAACGGTTTACTGTCTTGCGTGGGTGATTGTATCCACGTGTGTCCTTGGCCTTCAGGTAGGATTCTGAATGCAATGTGTAAATAAAATTATTTTTA
>JANHGB010030798.1:0-20583 GCA_026283785.1 Coracopsis vasa
ATTCTCTTCCCTTGTTATTTCCCTTATCATTATTATTATTGGTGGTAGCAGTAGTGATTTGTGTTGTATCTTAGTTAGTGGACTGCTTTTATTTCAACCCGTGGGAGTTACATTCTTTAGATTCTCCTCCCCATCCCTCCAGGAGGGGGGGAAGGAAAGCGGAGGGGGGAGCAGGTGGGCTGCGTGGTTTCCTGAGTGACAGGCTGGGCTTAAACCACGACAGATCTCAACTCAGTCTCCCCTCTGTCAGGTTAGTCATTGCCCCTTGTCCTGTCACTTACCTGCTCTCATTCAAAACCCCCCTCCAGGTTTCTTGTAGCCATCGTCGTGGCCTCCTCTGGACTTGCTTGAGCAGGTCCAAGCTCCTTTTGATGCAGCTCAGGACACGGCTGTTTTCTGGGCTGCCAGCGCATACAGTCGGGTCATGTTGAGCTTCTTGTCAATCAACACCTCCAAGTCCTTCTCCTCAGGGCTGCTCCATCCAGTCTCTGTCCAGCCTGTAGCTGAACTTGGGATTGCAGGATCTTGCATTTGGCCTTGTTGAACAGGTTTGCACTGGTCCACATCTCTGTTCTGTCCAGGTCCCTCTGGATGGCATCCCTCCCAATGGCAGTAGTGCCACTTTCTGTGGCCAACAGTAGAGCTTGCAGCTCTCCTATCTGCATGCTGCCTTCACCCTCTTCCTCAACTGTCTTCCCAGTGCTAATTTCTAATGCTGCTGCTTTATAGTAACATCTTAGTACCATTTGACAAGCAGACCCCTGCGGGAGTCAGTTAAAGGTGCATTGTATCCACTCCCAAGTGAAAGCAAACTGAGGTTTGTCTTCTTCCCTTAGGGGAACCATAAATAACCTATCCTTAACACCTGGAATGGTCAATCACGGGTGGACAGCAGCCTGTATTGCTGTCATGACAAGAGGTTATGCTTGGGACAGCAGCAGTCAGTGGTGGAGTATTGGTGTTCAATGTCCTGTAATCAACTGTTAGAAGCCACTGGCCATCAGCCTCATGGACTGGCCAGATTGGAGAGTTATAAGAGGAGATAACGTGTCTCTTCTCTAGAGCTTTAATTACTGCAGAGATGCCCTGTTCTGCAGCGGTTGGAAGCAGATGCTGAGTGACACAGGTTGTTCTGGATTGTGGTAGTGCAGGGGCAGCCTGCAAAAAACTCACTCAAGCAGCTGCTGCCTCTCTGCATCCTAAACTTCACACCCTGCCACGGGATAGTGTGTCAAATTCTACTGTATTTTCCTTGTGAGGGCTCAGAGCCACCTCCAGAGCCACCATCCTCTCCTCCCCTACAGCCAGAGTCGAGTTTGAGACAAGGGGGGGTTCTGCCACTGCACCAGTTACCCCACTGCATTTACAGCTTTCCCTGACGGTTTAACTCCTCACTTCCCCACTTGTTGCTTATTTCAACCACTAATTTGGGCCCCATACCAATGAAAAGTTCACGCCCGTCCCGGCCTCTCTCGGGGCTGCTTGAGTTCCCAGTCGGGACAGGTCGTGGTTTGTGACCGGCCCTTCTGACTGGCCCGCGCCGCGCTCCGGATCGGCCCGGCTCCTCTCCCGCCCGGGGATGACCGTTTGCGTCATGTCTCGCCGGAACCTGAATGGTGGAAAGCTTCGGGGAACTTCTGTCTGGAAGGGCTTTGGTCAGGGTGGGTGCCACATGGCGTGACTATGGCTCCTTCTCTACACTTCTGAGAACCTAGCATCACTTATGTTGTTCCTGCAAACACCGTTAGCATGATTGGTGGGTTGAAAACTGCTAAAATTGGCTGGAAATGCCATATAACCCTGGTCCCAGTTTGATGGGAAATGGAAGCACTGAAGGGATTGTCCAGACTGGATTCAGTGGAGTTTCTTCCCAGTAAGAGAGGGGATCAGCAACAGACTGTGCTTCCCAGAAAGTGGGAAAATGGATTGTTGTTCTCTGAACACTTAGATGATAAAGAAATTCAGTGTATTTGAAATTAGTTCCTAAAAGTAATTTGCCCTATGAGCCAAAAGAACTCCATAGAACTTTTTGTTGCTACACAGTGCCACAACAGTAAGTACTGTCTTCCAGCTTAGCATGTATTTTTCCGCTCAATGTGAAATAATATGGGATGGCAGTTGGCTCATTTTACCCAGGCTACCCTGCAGTTGCCTTTTGATTCTCATTTTATTGGCTATGCAGAGAAAATGCCATTTAAAACTTTAATTGCCAGAGAGAGTTGTGAGATACTAATTGAGATTTACTGCTCTCCCTTTGTGATATACCTTCACAGCAAAGTGAGCCTGGTGGCTAGGAAGCATATTGTATAAATGGCAATTTAATGAGGGCTTGGAGATTATGAGGTCTTCAAAGAACACTTCATTTTGAAATTTTCTTGTTATGCAGTATTTTATTAAAAAATCCTGCCAGGAATTCCAATGAAGATAACCTGGATCTTTAACCAGACACATTGGCAAAAATGGTACAAAATCTTTATAATAATACTTTAAACACTACAGATCCCTGAGGTCCAGTCTTGCGGTTTAACTGAATTGATAAAAAGAGACACCTAAAGGCAAAAAGATCTCTGTTTGTAAGATATAAACAGGCCTGCATATTTTCCAAGTTGTTGGTGAAACAATCAGTGTTCCTGATTCACAGTAAGCGTAATAGTTCACAACATAGCAAGTACCTCAACAGCTTTCCTGTTTTGAGGAAGACCTGTGTAATAGATGTATTACATACTTTCATACATATTTTAAAATCAAATTCATCTGACAATCTACTGCGCTCTCTGACCATTTATATAGGTATATATTAGGTATTTCACTATTGATCATTTTTAGGAAGAACTTCAGGCCCAGTCTTGTATGGATTCCACAGCTTACTGAGGTGTTAAATTCTTTTAGAAGAACTCCTGCTGTGGATAACCCCAGGAGGCAACTAAGCCCCACACAGCCTCTTGTTTACACCCCACAGTGGATGGGGAAGAGAATCACAAGGGTAAAAGTGAGAAAACTTGTGTGTTTACATAAAGGAGTGTTTAACAGGTAAAGCAAAAGCTTCACAAGCAAGCAAAGCAAAATAAGGGATTCACTCACTACTTCACATTAGCAGGCAGGTGTGTAGCTGTTTCCAGAAAAGCAGGGTTTCATTAGAATGTAGGTTATTTGGGAAGAAAAACACTGTAACTTGAATGTCCCTTCTTTCCTCCTTTTCCCGGGTTCATATGATGAGCATGGCATCATATGGTATGGGATATCCCTTGGGTTGGTCGGTTCCTCTTCCTTTCTGTCTGATCATTCTGGAAATGCTCTTTCGTGTGATCAAGACAAATAGCATCAGAATAAATAAATATAATAATAATAATGAAAAATGGATAAATCAGAAAAAAATAAATAAAGTGGATCTAAGAATGGATAAATAAGAACTGTCCTGCTAACATAACACTTAAATAGTTTTAGGACAAGAACATACGCTAAACAGATATATTTTTTTTAATCCAAGCAAGCTTTTGTAAACTAAACCAAGTGTATTTACCACTATAGAATCAGAAGACTTTTGAAACAGAGATGGGGAAGGCCATATCTGGTTTTGCAAATTAAAGGAATGATGTTATACTAAGTCAATTATATATGCAGACATACCCTGAATAGAGTAAAGCTTGTAACAGCGCTGTCACCCATAGCATATGATCATTAATGTAATGGAAACTACTTTGAAAACTTTCTAAGAGACAAATGCAGAACATAATTTATACAGTTAAATGACAAAGTTTTATCTGAAATAGAATAGACTGTATATGAGAACAAGATAGTTGTTACAAACAGGTTTTTGGTCTTTGACTAATACTATTAGTGACCAAAACCTGAGAAAACAGGTTTGCTTTTCAGCTGCTGACAAATCCTCAGGCCAAGTCTGGTCACTTCAGTAGTCCTTTCACATTGTTCTTTAGACGGTGATGACTGAGCATTCATCACTGGAGGTGAGAATCAAATTGGCCCCAGGAGATGGGAATTCTGTCAGCAAAATGAGTGCACAACGACAGAAACCAAAAACAAACAGACAAAACAACAACAAAACATAGCTGCTGTCCATGTCTCTGTAAGACACTGAACAACAAACACTCACAGGCAAGACTGGTGAATGCCTAAACTCTTGTGTTTAAGCTGAAATCCCTTGCTGGACTGGACATACGAAATTTAAACTGAAAGGGGCAGGAATTGCATCCTGAGCCCATGGGGCGTACGTGATCATAGCTGACTACAGCTCAAGCTTGGCTGGGGTACAAAAGGAGCCGTTTTGAGTCGGTCCTGCTTGGAGCAGCGGGGCTGCAGCTGGGGACTCTCCCGTTGGGTCGGGACGGCAACCAAGGGAACTCCTTGAGATTGAGAGCTCTCTCTTCATGAGATGAGTACGCGTTTCGGATCATTGGCCATAAACTTTAACAATCAGCAGTGTAGTGACGAATCCATGTGCGATCCCGAGCCTGTCGTTGATGTTGGTGGAGCTTTAATTGAGTTTGAACAGTAAAAGGTGTTTAGTCTCAGTTTATCGGCAGGACCCGCAGCACCTCCCGCGCAGGTTTTGGCTCTGGAGGAGACGTGACACAAACGGTCGTCCCCGTGCGGGAGCGGAGCCGGGCCGATCCGCCCCGCGACGCGGGTCATCAACCGCGGCCCGGCCAGGACCTCGAGCCGCCCCGAGAGAGGCCGAGACCCGCCTGGGCTGCAGCAGGCAGTGACGCTGGGCGGAAGTCGTTACAGGAGGCGGGCCCTGCCGCAGTGGCATTTGGGCCGGCACTCCGCTGGTGAGGAGGTGAGGCACGTGCAGGGCTGTTTCTCTTATGTGTTTCTTTGTGCAGTGACTACGTGGATGCTCCAGTAGAAGCTAATGAAGTACTCAGCAGATGCTTCTAGGGCAGACCTTTCTCTACCTTATTCCAACAGCATGCTGGTGTGATGTATTAGAGATAATAAATATGTGAGAGAGCAGCATTACGTGGGAAGAATGCAATTGAGTCTGTTTTGATGATGTTGCATTGACCATTTATTGACACTTAGAGGTTAACTTTCATTTAATTCATCTGTGTTTTCTTGTGCACTGGACTTTTACAATAACCTCGTAATGTACTTGATTCAGCAGCTTTTGGGTTCTCAGAGCTCAGGGAAATTTGTCAGAAAAGAATCCCGAGAAGTGATTTTGTTCTTCTTTAGTTGTATAGAATATGCAATGAATAGAAGACCTCCTCTTTGAAGGTGGAAAAGCAAATGCATTTAGTCTAATGCTCTAGGGGCCTGTGCTTTTGCAATATCCCAAGATTTTAACAGACAAGTTTTCAGCTTCTCCATCACTCCCCATCCTTTGCACCTTTAAAACGCAAGATTGGAATTTGCTCTACCTTTCCATTCTCCAGTGGCAGTTCCTATGAAACATTAACTACTCTCAATTTTGTTACCACAGGGGACAAGACTGTCTTAAACACAGTGTCCATTTTTGCAACCTGACAGTTGGGGATCAGAAAACTGCCATCTCCAAGCAGAAAGTAAAGGTTATTTAGTGTGATATTAAGTTGGCTGAAATTGCTCCTGTGTGAAAATGTTGTCTTTTTGGAAAACCCAGGAACAGTTGGAGAGAAAGAAGGAAAATTTTCTTTGCAGAATGGTTAATCGTTACTGCTTTTGCTTGCCTTTGAGCATTTGCACACATTATTTGGTAATTAGCAGACTTAATTGCTTTCTGACACTGAGGATTAAGTAGCCTGCTCTGCTCTCCACTCTGAGACCCATTACTGTGTGCTCGACAAGATCAGTGGAGTCCACTTCAGTACTATTTCTCAGCTATTTCCCTTTTACTAAGTGAATACTCCAGGATGAGCAAAAGCATGGCACGTTTCAAGGGTTCCTAAGGCCCTTTTTTCTCTCAGGATAAGCACACCCAGACCTTTCATTTCGGAAGTTATTGCTTATACATACCCAGCCAACAAGGCACACAAATTGGTGTTTAGTACTTTTTTTCTGTCACACTGGCAATAAATAACAATTACAGAAAGCATGATTACAGAATCACTTGATTGTGGAATCAGAAACCAGAATTCACCTACTGTGTTAAAGCATGTGAACTCAGGTGAGTTGTTTAACTTTCCTTTAGTTTCTCAAGTCAGGTATGATCATTGCTACCTTCTATTTACCTTAGTATTTAGAGCCATTTGCATGTTGCTTTCATCAGCCTTGAAGCCACTAGCAGCTGAAAGAAAAGTCCTGGGGTTTAGTAGATGCTTTTCTGAGTTTCTGCAGTTAGCTTATTGGACTGGAATTTCTTATTATGGTGCTTATTCCCAGATACATGCCTGTATGCCTTTTTCATATTACCCAGCACATGTACTGGACTTTAATATTGACTGGCTAAGTTGGTTGCAATCAGTGGATGTCTATAAGGTGTCGAGTTATACTATAATGAGAAATGTTTTCCTTGTTCTGAAATATATGGAGATACTGTTAAAACACAAAGTACTGAAACAAATTTTTTCTACTGGAAAAAAAAGCAACATAGGTAATGGTTTAATTTACCTCTCCAAAAAGCACTAGGATTTGCATTAAGGAAAACTACAAAGGCTTTATTATTTCTGTGCATCATTTGAAGTGGCAAGGGCAAACCCAACAACAGAATATTCTTTACTCACAAAGGCAAAATCTGAGCAATTCTATTTTTTTTTTTCCTTTAATCTCTTTTCTTCATGATGGAAAAATGGTTGTACACTGGGCTGATTAAGAAGGTCTGTGGATGGTGAAAATTTACATGGATTTGGAAAGCAAACAAATTAATGGAAGAAAAATCCATCTGGATCTTTTAAATACAAAATTTCCATCTCTAGTTGTAAAAGTTTCCCCACAAGGTGAAGTGCTGGATTCTGGAACAATATTCAGAGCATTCCTTCTCTTTTTCCTCTAATTTTATACACTCAACAGAATGCTGTGGACTGTTTTGTTCAAAGAATGCTGATTTAAATGGTCCCAATTTTCCACATACTTGCAAATCACCTGGAAAAGGCTTTTCAGAATAGTTTAGATGAGGGCCATCTTCACAGAATGATAGACTTGATAAAAGTCAGTGAGTAGTAAAATGAAAAATGAAGTTTAGTGTAGAAGGATATCATGTAGCATCAAAAATAAGAGTTGTCTTCATGTGCAAAATGATGGGTTCAGAGCTGATTATTACCACTCACAGCTGAGATCATGGAATTGTGACCCACAGATCCATAAAAGCATCAGGTCAGTGTTTAGCAATTGTAAGAAAACAATCAAATGTTATAAATTATTAAAAAAAAAAAAAAAAGAAATAGAGAACAAAACATGGTTTAACCATTTCTTGAATAGTCTCTGCTTAATGTAGGAAATAAAACTCTGATTGTATTTACACTTCTCCCTGAGTATGTGTGTTGGCCATCATGGAGGCAACTATTATTATTCTATCATAAGCCAGTATTACCAAGTACAATAAAATTATTATCTTAGCTCAGGCCCCAGGAATGATAAATATAACCCCAGGGAGCAAACACTGCGAATAAGGTATTGGATAATGCAACTCTGAGAACAAGCACAACAACTCTTGAGAGCAAATAAATCAACATTGTAACAGTGACTATTAAACCAATACATTGAATGCTTGTTAACAGGTTTGTCTTAAAATGTTCTGGTTAGATCTGTCCTCATCTCAGTCCTTCGTGACGCACATTAGGTGCCAAGAAAGGACTATCGTGGTTTAACCCCAGCTGGCAACTCAGTACCATGCAACCACTTGCTCACTCTCCTCTCACTCTGATGGGATGGGGAGAACTGGAAAAATGTAAAACCCACACGCTGAGATGAGAGCAGTTTAATAATTGAAGTAAAAGTAAAGTATAATAATAGTAATAATAATGATGATGAGAAACAGAATGAAACCCAGGAAACCCAAGTGATGTGCAATAAAATTGCTCACCACCTGCTGACCAATGCTCAAGGTGACCCAAGCAGCGATCAGTCCCTTCTGGGTGACTCCCTCCAGTTTATATACTGGGCATGATGTGCTGTGGTATGTAATATCTCTTCAGCTAGTTTGGGTCAGGTGTCCTGTCTCTGCTCCCTTCCGGCTTCCCGTGCCCCTCCTCACTGGCAGAACACAAGAAACCAAAAAGTCCTTGAACAGAGTAAGTGCTACTGAGAAACAATTAAACCAATCAGCCTTGTTCTCAGACTGAAGCCAAACCACAGCACTGCATCAGCTACTGGGGAGAAAATTAACTCTATCCCAGCCCAAACCAATGCAAAGATGTTGATTTTTGTCAATAAACATATGTTTTTGATATTTTGTCTTTGACAATAACAACCATTCTTGTTTTGCTCTCAAAGTCTGTACTAGCACAAGAACCCAAAGTTAAAATTTCAGCCTCTTACGTGCAGTTGGGTGCATAATTCCTCCATGGTTATTCTGATTATTATTCTTATCCTCTCAGCTTCTTCACTTTGAGCTAACGTATGTCAGTGCTGTGGGAAATCCATGGGACAAAAATTATTCATGCTACCACTGTTACTGTTGATTGATGTACAAAGTCTAAATATCAGGTAGGTAGGATGGATAAAGAGATTAAAGGAATAAAAACTCATCTGTTTTTGGATATCTGCTAAATTGTTTGTAAATATAGATGTGATCTGTGTGGAAGAAAAAAGCTCGTTTATTGAGTGTGTGAAACCTGAATAATATTTATTTTTGGTGTAATTAGCTGTAGCATCTGCATCTGATATTGGCTGCATGGAGTTTGAGCAACAATAGCAAAAGTTCTTGGGCAGTTCTGATTTAAACAAAAAAGTTAAAAAAGTGCATCCAATATTTAGGATGTTTTGGATTGCTCATTTGTACATTTAATGAAGCCCTTAATCTCATATCACAAAAGTGTTTATAGTGGCGGGCAGACCAAAGAAAGGAAATGGTGAAAAGGAAACAGTAGAAAAAAACTAACACTAAATGTTAAGTGTCTGTGGACAAAACAGAGAAATTTAAAGATGTCAATTTTTCTGCTTTCTCTGAATGAGACAGATTAGAAGGATTGGTTACAGGAAAATAAGAGTCTGTGCCATTTTAGTGGCAGAAATATTTTTTATTAATATTTTATTGATTGGTCTCCACCATCTGCAAATTCAGGTTGGCTGTCTAATGCAAAAGAGTCTTCTCAGAGGCTACAAGTGTACTCACTTTGGATAGACAGACAGACAGATAGATATTCTGATTTATTTCAAGGAATAAAATCTTGTTGATGGGTTATTATCTTCTTAGCTTTCCAGGACTTCATGATATTCCTATGTTGCTATAATAATAAATTTTTTTTTTTATTATTTTCTTTAATATAACATCTCTCGTTATTGAGTTTATTCCCTAATTACTGTATAATTTTTCCCTAAATATTATGAACTATTTGAAAAAAAACCCAAACCATGAAAGAAAGAGGTTCAGCTGGTGGAGTTGCACTTCATCCCACTTCAGATGTACTTAGTTGTCTCTCTTTCTTTTGGGTTTCCCAGCTTGATTTCAGCACCGAGTATAAACAGATAACCTTAGCATATTCTAAGTAGTTAAGCAATGAAAGATGTTTCCCTTTTATCAATTTAGGAGTATATGCTACATGTAAGCCACCAGAAACTGAAGGGTTAAACAAGGGTGGTAAGATCTTCCTTACTACAGGAGAATTCAAGCACCCCAGAGTGGGACATACTGAGAGGCAAAAATGAGACTGGGCTCAGAAATGACAGAGATGAGAGGGAATATCTTCATAATATGCACTCTGCAGAAATTCTATCTTCCAGACAGCCTCTAAATGACTAAATCTACCATAAAATTATAGCAAACCTTTGGTCTAATGTACAGAAGTAACTCCTGCAAGTCCAAATGTGCCAGAATTTGAACAACATATATATGATCTGTTCCTTGTCCTCCTGTGGTCTAAAATTGTTCAGGTGGCAGGGAAAAAGGAACACTGGAACTTCAGGGTCAGTTTTTTATTTCTACTCATTATTTTGCTACTGTGAAGGTGATAACAGTGAATTTTCTTTACTAACAGTAAACATTCCCCTTTTCATAGAATGAGGGAATGGTTTGGGTTGGAAGGGATCTTAAAGACCATCCAGTTCCACCCCCCTGCCATGGGCACGGACACCTTCCACTAGACCACGTTGCTCCAAGCCCCGTCCAGCCTGGCCTGGAACATTGCCAGGGATGGGACAGCCACAGCTTCTCTGGGCAACCTGTGCCAGTGCCTCACCGCCCTCACAGAGAAGAACTTCTGCCTAAGATCTCATCTCAATCTCCCCTCTGCCAGGTTAAAGCCATTCCCCCTTGTTCTGTCCCTACAGGCCCTTGTCCAAAGTCCCTCTCCCGATTTATTTTTGTCACAAATATTTGGAGAGCACAAGTAAGTTCCTTCTTTTGCATACTCACATTTTGATATGTGGAATGACTGCATTATTAAGCAACTGCTTAGGTGTTTTGAGAACAGTGCAAATTTTTTCTTGCATATCACAGAGTGCATTAAAGCTTTAAGCTGTCACCTTAGAAGCTCTCAAATGGGTTTTTAATCAGGGTAATTGCCAGCACACAGTAGCAGTCAGAAGAGCTATGGCACCAAAGTGCAATAAAATGGGGAGAGTGGAAAATTGTCAGTCAGGAATTTGGCCATAAAGATTTCTTAACTAATGCACATGTTCAGATATGGAGGACTTAATCCACCAAGCGCAAAGTTGCAACACATGTAATCATTAAACTCTTCCTGGTGGGAAAAAAATGCATATGATAGTCCCTCTGAGTGTTTTATATCAGTTACTTGCATTTTCAGTCCCGTTATAAGATTAGTTGTAAAATTTCCCGTTACATGACAGAGTGGGAAATAGAAAAATCAAAAGATTACTGATATTTTTTCTCCTACTAATCCATTTGTCTGACCTTCCTTGTACACAAATAGCAGCATTTTTCACCAGCAGCCCAGATTCAAAAGTGGATTAGAGACAAAGCACCAGAATTAAGAACCCGAAGAATCAAAACAGAACATTTATCAACTACACATCCCTGTGACCTTACCCTTCACAGAATGCATGTTGGTACATTACATGTCTCAGATATGAACACAGAGCGTAGACTTTACTCAAGATCAACATTGTGACCTGTGAAAAAAATAGAGCCAAAGGGTTTTTTATGTTTTCCAGTGAAATATCAAGCTAAAGTTCATATCAGGATTAGTGTAGGGGTATGATCCTCTATCACAGCAGCCACCAAATCTCTTGGAAAATTTTCTCTGATAAGTAGCTGTCTGTCTCAAGAGATGAGCAAACCCAGAACAGCAGAGCATTTGCAGATATATCCCTATCAGATACTTGACATGCAACTAGAAATTGGGATAAAGGGGTGGTATTAGTATCAATGACAGGTTGATTTTTCTCACTGTTTGTATCCCTGCATTGCAGGTAGGACTAAGGGCAAGAGGGCTTTTCTGCAGCAGAAGAAATTAAGCTAGTCAAATAATGTAAAGGGTACACTAATTCCTGTTGGATATTTGTATGTTTCTCCTCAGACAGGTAGACATACTTTTGGGACTACCTCTGCTATTCCGAAGAACAGCTTTTTCGCTTGTGATAGCTTTCCGCCCGTTGCCAGATCTGAAGGCAATGACATGTAACAGCTGTCTGTTTTAAATGAGAGTTACTTCATGAAGGGCAGAGAAGAACATTTAGTGGCTCAGTTAGGATTCTTGCCAGGTCGTTTTACTGCATCTCCAAGGTTAAGAATTTCTGTCTGTCACTGGATCTTGCCTTACTGAGAGCAGGAGAATCAGGGGGAGAAGTAGATACACGAAAGTAAAGTAAGAGTATCCCTATGCCTTGGGCTTCCACTAAGTGGGTGATAACAATTCTGTAACGATACATTTAGCATCATGTCTAAGTTGTAAGCTCTCTATGTAAAGGACATATCTTTTTTTCAGTGTTCGTGCAGCATCAGTGCAAGTTAATTAATGAAAGAAACAACTGTTGAAGAGTTAGGACATCCAAAAGGAATAGAGGAGCTAGTCCTGCAAGCCAGGACTAGCTACTGTCTGAATTAAACCCTCATGTGCATCCTTTATTTTTAGAAAGCTTCTTTAAAAGGATTTTCTTTGAGAACACATCATTGTGTGTACTTGAGCTAACCTTTTCCATCTTGTATAAGCACATACCGGATACCCCTTAGTGTCATCAACCTTTGTTTATATTCTGCATTGCTTGAGGAAACACACAAAGACCTCACAGAATTGCCTAACGTAAGTGCTGCTGAACTGTCCTGATACTTGCATAGCTGGAGGCAGAGTTTGACTGTAACAGGCTGGATGATAAACATTAATGTTTTCACTCTAAACCATGCTGCTTGAAGGTGTTGAGGTCTTCTGGGATCCGTATTATATCCTAGCAGTCTATAATGCCCATGTCAGAGGCACACACATTCTCTGGCGTCATAACAGATTGATTCTGGCTCTAGCAGCTTGCCAATAATACCAGTATGAACAGAAATATGAAATAGATGAGTGGAAGTTAGCAGACTAGACCTAGAGATGCGAAGTACTGCCACTGGCCTTCACATTATGGCTAAGCGAGCTGTTCGGGTGATTTGATGAGACCCGTGGGTATATCCAGAAGAAATAGAGAAATCCATTCCATGTCTCCATTATACTCAAAAGTTATGCAGTCGTTTTAGGTAACACTTCTCTCTGCAGTCATTTATGAGATGAGGTCAGTGAACGAGAGAGATAGGTCAAAAGCGTTTGTAACACTAGTAAAACAGCAAAAGCCTCCTTTTTCACCCATATTGGGGGCACTGTGTGGCAATATCAAGTTTGTCCCATTCCCAATGTTGGACCTAAATAGCACAATTTAGAAACAGGATTGCTGCAGCAGAATCTGGGACCTTTTGAAACAGAAAATACCACATCCTGAGGGTGATCAAATGCATTCTTCATAAACATTCAGCTAAAATAGCACCCTTGCCACGTATAACCTCAAAAAAGGAAGCAAACTGATAGCGGAAAGTATTGCTTTATAACACATCTGTGGCTAGAACTGGCTCATGGTGTAGGCAAGAAGGAAGGTATCCGTAGAAGCATGAAGTAACACATTCAGCTTGATTAGCCCTGCATGCTCACCAGTAACTTGAATGAGCATTGATTGAGCTAGAAGTCACGATTAGTTATCATGAAACTTGATGCTTTCTCTACTTTAAAGGAAGAAACAGAAAAAAATAAACTGAACATTGTAGAAAGCTTGTAAGAAACTTCATCTTCGGTATAGAGAAATAACCTAATTTTCTCCTTACTTCTCAACTGTAACTTTAGTAAAGATGATTCTACCCCAAATGGGATTTCTTCTTACTTTTTTTTTTTTGGTTTACAAAATAGCAGTGAAGGCGTTATTAGAGGAAGAAATATAAATAGAAACTAACTAAAATTTTCAAATAAAATTAAAAAGGTGGGAGTTTTATTAACTTTCTTTGCATTTATTCATTATTGTTATTAATCCACAGTATTTAGTCATTTATAGTGGCAACCTTCAGTAGTTAGTATCAATTGTTCTATGTTTATGTTTTATAAACAAACATGCCTTTATTTCATTGTAGTGCAGCTTCTGATTTTTTGTAGCTGTGCCTTTAAGCGCTTTGTATGCTTAGAAACATGGCAGCTCTTTCCCAGTGTACACAATGACATTCCAGAGCTATTCAAAGCACCAATAAGACAGGAACAAGGGAAATGAAAAAGAACAGGAAAATTAATATGCTTGTTGTGGTTTCCAGTGTATTTTTCTACCGAAACCCCACAGCATTAGGTTTTATCACAAAGATACCTTAAACAGAGTTGTATGATCTTACTATCATTTTCCCGACACAAGAGGGACATGGGTATGCTTGAGCAAGTCCAGAGGAGGCCATGGAAATGCTGCAAGGGCTGGAGCAGGTCTGTGCTGGAGACAGGCTGAGAGAGCTGGGCTTGTTCAGCCTGGAGAAGAGAAGGCTCCATAAGGGGAGACCTTAGAGCAGCTCCCAGTGCCTAAGGGGGGCACAAGAAAGCTTGGAGAGGAACTTTGGACAAGGGGAATGGCTTTAACCTGCCAGAGGGTAAATTGAGATGAGACATTAGAAAGAAGCTCTTTCCAGTGAGGGTGGTGAGGCGCTGGCACAGGTGGCCCAGAGAAGCTGTGTCTGCCCCATCCCTGGCAGTGTTCAAGGCCTGGTTAGATGGGGCCTGGAGCAACCTGGCCTAGTGGAAGGTGTCCCTGCCCATGGCATAGGCAGGGGTAAATGATGGGGTGAGTGGACCTTTCCTTCCTTTACCTTAACAGTTTATTGACTTTAGCGATCATCTTACCTACTACTGACCCAAACACTAATTTTTCACTCTGAAGACAGAGGTTTGGATATGAACTTCTTTACAGACAGCACAGAGAGTTCTGAAATCTTTTTTTCTTGATATCACCGTAGAGATTGTGCCTAATGAAAATGTATTGTAGGCCTTAATCTAGTAATCACTATCAGAGAGTTTCACATTTTTAATCATTTAAAGATGTCATTTAAATATTATCTGTCCTCTATGAATATTTGATGCTCATTAAATGTTCCTTGGAAAAGTAGAAATAACACTCATATTTGTTAAAGGATTTTGGCAGCAGTAATACCGCCAGAATGTTTTTCACTTCTCCTAGAATTAGTAATACATCCTCTTTCCAGGCCCATCTCAGTGCTAAGTATTAGAAAGATACATTCCCAGAAATGGAGGACAGACTGTCTGGATAAGGTCAGAGGAGGCAGAATCAGAAGTAAAGCCACAAGGGAGAACTGTGGGAAATAATTCTATCCAATTTCTTTTCTAAGAGGAGTTTGTTGTGAAATTTTACATTAAGAAAATACATTCTGTATACAAAGTGCTAATGCCTAAACAAAAGAATCCCCACTTCAGGTTGCAGAATACTTGAAAAGTGAGATAAAGGAACAGAACACAGTGGTCAAAACCATGATGAGTATTCCATTAATTCTGTTCTCGTCTCATTTCCTCATCCCACTATACATATGCCTGTAGATCTGAACACACACACACACACTTCACTTAGCCTGGTTAGTTTCATTTAGTTATGTAAAGTGAAGTTACGCTCACTTAATCCCCTATTTAACAATTGCTGTGTTAACAATTACTGATTTGTGTATATTTGTAGGCGTGTTAACCTTCTGTCTCAACAATATTGGCAGCCCAAATCTCCACAGGATGACAGTCATACAATAAGAAAAGATTTTCATTTTGTCATTATAAAATAGATTGCCCTTGTTGTATTCTGATGCTATGCCAAAAGAGCTTCCATTTGAATTTATCTAAAACTGTGTATTAGGTTATGTAAGTCTGATGTGACCTCTGTTCATTCCTCTCTAATAATAACCACTAAAAACCTTATAGTTCTTCCATTATCTGTTCAGTTTCTGACATCTTTGTTTACTAAATTATTCATCTGTCCTCTGCTTTTAAAATTGCTTTCTCATGATCGATTTCCACCCTTAGCAAAGCAGCAGTGTTAAGAATTTCTTAGGTGCTCTATCAGTAAAGGATTTCCCTTCTTCAGTCTGGAAGCAGCTGCAACAACCTTTAATACTCACAGTCATTAACTGTGTCTCTTGGGTGTACAAATGCAGCAAAGCTGCTATTCCTCTCCTGATGTTTCTTGCAGAGACTGTAATGTGAGTTAACGCATAGTTATGTTAGTGAAGTCAGGGAAATTAAATGTTTACCACCAGGAGATATATGGCTATACGCCTTCTTTGCAACATCAAGAAATGGCATTTATCACCTCAGGAGAAGGCTCATTAAGCCAGAGCACTTTGTTTCAATTCTCAAACAGCTTGCACTGCGTGAATATGTGTTATGCATAATCCATTCTGATTCAAAATGCTACAGGAAAAAAAGAGCAAAGGAGAGACAGGACTGGAGGAGCAATAGAGCCATGGATTAAAGGCACATACATTATTCAGATTTTCTCTGATTCCAGTTTCGGTGGAGAACTGAATTAAATGTTTCTGATCTTTCATAGTTGAAGTATGAAATAGAGTCCTTCCTGCCTGGAGAGGTAAGAGTGTCTTGTCAGAGTGGTAACCAGCCAGTATGAGTGAGGTATATGAATACTGGAATTAAGTGAATACCAGCATGAGCTTGTTCTCCTTATAACTTCATACATAACAGGCTGAGACCACTTTTTTCCTTATTTTTTATAAGGAACTTTTATCACTCGCATTTCTGAATCTTGTGGTTGGTTGTTTCATATGCCTGAATATATTAATAGTTGTGGCTCAGAACTTTGATCAATTAGTAGAGCTACTCTGATGCGATGCTGGAATTGGAGCTGCAGTGAGCTATACAAGGGCTTACCTACAGATCTGTAAAAGAGAGGGGCAATCCCAGAGTGAACACAGCAGCCCTATAGCAGTGAGAAGAGCCAGAACCTCGGTCATGCTGGGTCCAATATCCAGAAAGGATGAAAGGTACCACCATTTTTGCAGCAAGAAACTGCAGATAGAGAAGAAGTCAGGCATTGAAAATCTTGTGGGTAACTTCTTGTGACAGAAATACTTTAGTAGAAAAGACCAACTGTTTTATATGAAGTGAAATCTTTAAAGGAGCTGTAGAAATGGGAGAGGGTAGAAAAGGAGCTGTAGAAATGAGAGGGGTTTCTGACAAGATGTGAGTGTAACTTGAACTACCACCTATGTGAAGGGTTTTGAAGCAATATGCTACCTAGAATCAAGAGTTGAGACTATGCAGACCTCTTTATAATAGCAAGCAGCAAGTAATCCATGGAAAGCCAAATGATTACTCCCATTGGGAAAGAGATATATGTATACAGATGTGTACATACATATACATGTATATGATGTATATCCTTAGTTTGAATGGGATGCTTGCCTAATTCAGATTTTCCTGCTTGTGAGCTACTGTATTCATCAATAGTTTACACACTTAACCTAGTGCACTGTGCCTATCTTGTAGCTGAATCAGTTACTGCATGAGTGTTGATGTGTACAGATTTTGATCTTTTGTCAGTTAATTTGCTGAGAAGAATCCCAGCTTTGCATCTCCTCACATCTTTGTCCTTTATACATGGATTTCGATGTACTTTCCTCTTTCTTCCGATAGATTTAATTTAGTTCAGTCTCACACAGTGATCTCTACTGCCTTTGTTCTTCATGTTTTGATAGTGCTGAGACAACTGTCTTCTCTGCGTGCCTGCTACTTCCATGGAAACTTGGCTATTAATTACTTTTCATATATTCCCTTCCATTATTCTCAATAATGATTGAGAACAGAATCTGTTTTCCTTAAAAAAAAAAAACAAAACAAAAACCAACCCCAAAACTGTTTAGGTGGCTTTTGTTAGTGGTCAGATTGCTGAAAGTGCACCAATTTTTTGTTTAAGAAAACAGTATTTCTGTTGGCTTCAAAGGATTTAAAGATATGATTGCTGACTTTAGGGTATCACTATTGTAAATGAGCCCACTGGAATAGTGGCTAAGGTCATTTTATCGTTGTGCTTTAAATATAGCGGATGAAGGAATAGTTAATTACACAGGAATGCAGATCCAGCACTATTCACCAGAACTAAACCACTCTAAACTAGCCTCGCTGGAACTAAACATCACTCATCCACCAAGAACCGGTCTCCAGCACATAGTAAGTATCTCCTTAAGGGCACTTCAGTTGCAATGACTTTGAGTGTTGATACAGTGTGAAATCAAACAATTCTCTTACAAGAAAAGAAGCTGAATAGTGTCAATAATGTCAATACACATTCAGGAATGTACTGTCTCTTGGACTAGGATAGGGACAAAAATTGTTAGATCATTGATGCTTCAAGGCAGTGTAAATATTTCAATTACTGCATTGATTCATCTCTAATGAAAGTTCTGTAGGATCACACTCAAGGTCAGGGGAAATAGGAGGGCTTTACCCACCAAGGAGAATACAGGACAGGAGGGATCCTGCTGTTTGAGGAAATAATGCAATCCGGGGATAACTAAGAGAAATGAGATGAAAAAGGTAAAGAAAAAGAATATAAATGAATTTTAAAACTCAGCAAGGCAGTGAAGTTTCCCGTATTTCAACAGAAGCTTTCAAATGATTGCAGATATGAGTCTAGGATGGGAATTCTTTCATTACTGTTACCTTTGCCCTCCTAATAGAGCTATCCTTCTTCTATGAGAGAAAGATAACTTACCCTAAGAGCAGCTGGAACTGTGAATGAAAATGATTGCTTTTCTGACATCTTCTAAAATGACAGCAGCTGTTCACTGTAAGTTACAAAGAAGTAACTCTCAGTGATGAGATGTATACTAGCTAGTGTTTTGCTGTAGTAGCAGTAAATCAGTAGACCAGAAAAAGGTGTTGAGGCTCCTATGCCAAGATTACAGGCAGATTGGAAATCTTACTGGGACTAGATCTATTATTTTCCGTTGGATCAGTCATCCTCACCATGCATATGCATGGAAACTATCCAAAAGACCAGTCTTTGTGATGCTGCTGACCCTGGGGATGGCTGTAGAATGTTTGGTAGTTACTGAAATCAGAGATATAGCTCCCTCCCAAAAGAATCTATTTAACATGCATCAGATTTTCTCTAGAAAGTGAACCAATACAAGAAAAATTAGGTTAAGTGAGAGGTTTTCTTCTAAAGCATATTAGCACTGCACACTTTGGCACTTTCTCTTCTGTCTCTTGAGTACAAAACTTGTGATGGTTTGTTGAAGGAATGACTGAAAGAAGGGACTGATAATGGCAAACGGATCTTACACAGTTGTTTTCTCATTTTGACAGTGTTTTTCCAGAGTGTGCTGTTGCTGAAATAAGGTAAAATGAATTGGAAGCTGATTGAAGAAATTCTGTTCATAATCCTTTTGTGAATAGCATGTCAAAGAAATCACTCCAAGGCTTAGTCTTCTGGAAGAGACTAAAAAGATTACTTGGTGCTGTTTGGATGCCCATACCACATAAACAGGATCAATAATGTGGATAAGTATTTTAATACTGAGCCATAAAATACTAACTCAAAGAGCAATTCTGTTGGGATAGATTTCCAAATCCTTCCACTGCTGCCTTTTTCAAAGAATTATATTCTATTTTAGTTCACCCGCAATTTAACACGTAACTGCTGCAAGTAAATGAGCTGGAACATGCCTTCTTCCCTGTTATGTGCCTCCAGAGACATTTCTGTTATCAGAAATTTTCTCTTAACTGGTTATTACCCTTACCAGAAGGAAAAAAGTGAATTTCATTTGATCACAGTAACTTCTTCTGAGAAAACTGGTGTTTTTTTCATTTGGATTGGAAATAAAACATGTGTCCTCAATTATTAGTCATAGTTCATAATATAAGTTACATATCTGTGTATAGATAGCATCAAAGGCAAATGCTCTTCCACCATGAGAAAGTCTTTATCCCAGTTTCCTTCTAGAGGCTTTTGGGGGAAAAATGTAGCTGCCTGGAGCTACATATTAGGACATTCAATTTTTTTATGTTGGTAATACTTAGATTTTCTGACTGAAAAACAATTGCATTGGCAAATTGAGATAAAGGTGTTTATTAGCTCATGTTATTTTATCATGGTGCTAATACAGAAGAGGAAATCGGATGAGTATTGTGTTTCTTAATCAGAATGTTATGGATTTCCTAAATACTTCTGAAAGATACTTTTAGAAAAGTCTATTTAACTTCTCACAAAGCTTAGAACTTCTCTGCTGAATGAAATGAAATCTTTTCAGAATACCACATAAGGAAGTGGATGGATACAGAGTGAGATATAGCAAAGCTGGATCACACCGCTGCCCTTCGAAGTGATCCTACACTGCTGTTGCTCTCTTCTCTCACCACAGGCTAGGGGAGGGGAAGGCGTAAGTATATTACCTCAGCTGTTGTGATAGATTAAGCCTGACGTGCTGCCAAATCTTATGTGTATTAATAAGTTTCTCCCACTGATCCCCAATGGCAGTCAGATGGGTACATTGGTAGATTGTGGTGGACATTTAAATGTTTGAGCTGGGCAATTTGAGATGAACTGTCATGATTCATTAGCCCTATTGAGGGAACAGTGCCAGGAAGTATCTGGCTGATGACTTGAGAGACACCTAGTAAGCAGAATAAACCCCCAGCTCCCTCAGCAAATCTCACAGCAGTGCTAAGGGGTCTAAACCCAGTGACCGATACAACCCACTGCCACTTGTAATAAGCTAAGAATTAAAAGCTCTTGTTATTAGGGACCTAAACTTAAAGGCTGGCAAACAGTGTGCTTCTGAATCACAATCTGTCACCAACTGACAGTGACTGGCTGTCCATGGCCTGCATGGTATATCTATGTGTGCAGAAATAGAGGCTGGAAGCTGATGAATTACTGGTTATAGTGATACAAGGAAAGCAAATGCCTGGAAAACATAGGGCTATAATACTTTTAGCTTAATTTAGGTCTAAGAGAACAATGTTTGTGTTGTAAGTCTGTGGTGTGATAACAGAATTTAGTAGTCTTACTAACATGAGT
>JANHGB010030800.1:0-27735 GCA_026283785.1 Coracopsis vasa
GTTGTTGCTTCCTCTTTTCTTACAGAATGTGGGTTAAATATACTCATGTATCTCTTGTGCATGTTGGATCCAGGTTGAGAAGACAAATTGGGATTCATATTATTATGTGATGTATGTGTCACATTAGTATTTTCAGATTCCTACAAGTTGCTTTGAAGTAATTTTTTTACCTCTAATTCTTACTAGGGGTTCCATTGTTCTCAGTGGCCCTGTACTGAACAGTGTGTCACAGTAGATACCCTGCACAAGGAAAAAAACATTAAGCATCTAAGTTCCCTGAACCAGATTAATTTATATCACTGTTTATTAAAGGAATGAGGGCTTAAAGTAAATGAAGATCAATAGGGACTCAGTTGAGAGCCTTGTGTCTTTCGTCTTCCTTCCTTTTTTAACTTAGGGTTACACTCAGAAGTTCACTGAAGAGCTGAGTGCTTTTAGGAGTTGATATTCCACTGTGGGATGATACAAATTCTATAGCAGAGCCAAGTTGAGCAAGATTCCTTTCATCATGTAAGCTACCTGCTATAAATCTATCACAACTGAAGTGAGCCCTGAAAGAGGAATCATTTATTCCCTCTTCCTGTTCTCCAGCTGTTGCAGATTCTTCTGCAATTCGTCTATTGTTTCTTCTGTGAACAGGAAGATGGCCCACTCTTCCTTAGAAGATGCAAAAGGCTAACATCTTTTTAGATTCTTATAGAAAGGTGTGATACGAGTAGTCTTCCAGAGCTAAAAAATAAAGTCCTGTGCTCTGTTCCCAAGAATTAGTCTGGATACGAGTAGTTTCACTAGTCCTGTAAGTAACTGGAGTCTGTCATTGCTCACTTGTGACAGATTCTGTAATGTAATTCTAACCTATTAATTGCTTCTATAGTTCTGTTTTTACTTCAGCTTAATAGACAGGCAGTAGAATTTAGCTGTTGCATAGACAGCAACTGCCTTGCCTAATTTTTATATAATGTTTGTCTTCAAAAGGCTGGGCAGGGAGAATTTCAGTGGTCTGATCTGGAACTTGTAAATAGATTAAATATATATACCTGATTTCCTCCTTGTTTAGCGGCATGGCGATGGTTTCTGACCTATTTATTTATCATTCCCTCTAGCACTTCAGAACAAAGAATTCCAATGAAGTCCTAGTATATTATCATAGCAGAAGGGTTTTTTAAAGAAAAAGAATCTAAGCTCTGTCCTTGGAGGTCCCCCGCTCCTGAGAGCAACTTCTGGCTTTTGTGCTTTTCAAGAAGAAACTTATGGCAGTATTGCAACAGTGGGGTAGCTTTTATAATCCATTTCATGTTGAACTCTATTTAAAGGACTTGGGTATAAAACCTATTCTGTAAGTTTCTCTATAGTTACCTCCACGGTGAAATTAAGACATTTATACATACTAAAATGCTAAACAATAAGGCCAAAAAATTTAACTTCTCTCACTTGCTGTTGACTCAGAGGAACAAAGCTAAGCCATTTGCTGAGTAGTCTTGAAAGTCTTATCTGAGTGTGTAAAAAAGATCACTGGTTGCAGTTTGTTTCATGTCATTGTCTTTTATATCACTATGTACCTTGGTTTTATTGCCATAAAACACATATACACCTTCTTGAAAGTTCATCTAACTTTTGCTTTGTTTGCTGCAAAAATTACAGCTTCTGTCATTTTATGGATGGATATTTCCTTTTTTTCCTGTAGGTGCTGTTAACTAACTTAAAATATGTTGAATTCAGCTAGTGAAAGATTGGATAATCAGCCATTGGTTAGTCATATTTTCCAAGATTTGTAAAGCTGCCCTTGCTTCTGGCTACTCACTGAGTTCTGAACTGGAACTGTTGCACTGCAGATATAACTAAAATAAACATCATTTATAATTCATGAATCATTATACACTAGCAAGGCTGTCTTCTCATATTTTCTTTTCCTTTTTTTTAAACTTCTAACAAAACGTTTCTGTGGCAGGATGACATATGTGTATGTATATTTTATATTTAAAATAGTTATTATTTATTTAGAAGTTACCCATTAAATAATTCTTGGTTAGTGTTCATTGTTCATTTGCTGGACTGGCTTCAGTTTTATCTATATGCGCTTTTCTTTTTTCCCTAGAAGAAAGGAATTATATAGTTCTTTCTTTGTAATTCTTGGACTAAATTCTTGGACTAGCTCTCCAAGCTTGGAGACTCTGCACAGTCTCCTTTTTTTCATGAACTCATTCTAGCAAGTTCTTTAGTTGTTAGTGGGATTAAAAAAGGAATTGTTGTAACAGGCATAGTTTTTTTAACTTTGTTTTCCTTTCCTGTGTTGGGAGACGTCTTGTAATAAAGAGTACAGTGGGCTAATTGTTGATGAACAAGTGAAACATTATCAAAAATCAGTGATTAATTAGGGTAGTGCTCACCATTGCATCTGTGTTTTGCTGTTCAGTGTGTGGTTGCAACAGGGGATCTTTGCTGACTAGCAAACTTTACTTTTTAGTAAAATTGGCAACCTATCCAGAAATGTGGTGAAGACTTGGAACTGATTTTGTGCCCTTTTGTATTTTACTAAGTATGCTACATTAGAGCTATTCTCTCATTCTTCTCCCTGACCTTTAAATCAGTTATTGGGCATCTTTTATGGGCTCATGCTTCACTTTGGTTCCATGTGAGAGGAGCAGAGAGGGAAAAAGAAAAAGTAGCAGGGATACAGTATGATTTATGTCTTGGGGGGAAAAAATGAAAAGAGAGGGAGAAAAAAAAAGAAGTTTCAAAATTTTAAATAAATAGATGTAGAATGAATTGCACCTTTCCATGTGACCAATTCTAGTGCACACAGGGTTCTATCTTCATTGCAGGTGGGGGGGAGGAAGCTTTTACCTTAGACAAGAAGTAGTTCAAGAACCTTACATCAGTACCTTTCTGTCTTTTTTTATTAAGTTTGATAAAACTAAACTATAATTATCAAATAAAGGAATTATGTATTGTGTGTACTCTTTTGCTGAGAACTCTTTACATTAGGCCCACCAATTAGTTCACAAAAAGAAGGAAAACGAAGGAAAAAAGGCACTACAAAGGAAGGAGATAATATACTATAGAACAGTTAGATAAGGAAAGGAAGAAATTAGTTCTCTTTTAGGCTTTGTCTCATTCACATTCTAATAGCTTACTACTTTTAGCTTACCCAGTGAAAGGTATCTTACTATCTTTTCTGCCAGCTCTGCTGCAGAGGTTGTTACCAGTCAGTGCAGAAGGATAGTAACTTCTAAAAACTCTACAGCAATTCTAGGAGTAATTTTAGCTCCACCAAGATAACATCAAAGTAGTAATTGCTTGAATTTGCAGCCTTTGTAATAAGCCATAATACATGGGTAAGAATGCATTTTTAGTTACTAAATATTATTCTTTCTTTGCTGAAGGGTTTGTAAAAGTGGAATGTTTGCATAGCTTGTATAGATACACATATACATATATATGTATATTTGTCATTAGGATAAATTTTCTGTTATTTACCTCATTGTTGAATTAGGAAGTCTTGGATCACTGTAATAGCTTCTGTTTGGATGAGATTATAAACCCAAGTAATCTGAAGAAAATAGTGTTCTTTCTGTGGATGCAGCTGTTTGACTTATAAGATCAGCTTTATGATGGTACTTACTGATGTTGGCAGTTGTGTTCTTATGAAATATGATGCAACTCTGATGGATAGCTGAAAGCAGCAGAATTGTGGCTGTGAATTTTTGAACTCTGGTTCTAAACCAACTGAACTACTGACATAAATGTTTCAGGATTACACGTTGTGTTTGCATCATTTTAGATACGCTATTTCTAGGGAGATTACCATATTATCTGTGCTTTGGAAAGAAGGAGATGTACATATGCTATGAATTTGTGCATAAACAAAAATTCAGTTCAGGATTTTTTTTTAGATATGTTATAAAATAATGATTGGTATTCCACATCCTTATTGCATTTTTATCAAAAAGCATTGTACACAAATCCTCTTCAAAATTCCTTCTTTGTACAGATGGTTCTGTTCTTGAGAAGATGGGAGTCAGTGGTCACATATGGCAGATATTAACCGTATTGTTTACTACAGTAGTTGCAACTTTAGGAACAGTAGTGATAAAGACTATTAAAGTTCCTCAATTGCATGATGTAGATTATAATTTATTTTAGAGTTTTAAATTAGGAAAAACATAAAGGAATGCCTTGAAATTTAAAGTTGGGTGTTTTTTTTTTTCTCTATATTATTATTTTAGAGACATATTACTATATATCTCCTTTGGTTGGTGCCTTTTTTTTGGCTCTGACTCCGATGGGGATTGTCATAGCTGCCAAACATCCAGCTACCAGAACTGTCCTCCATTCAGGATGGGAGCCTGTTATAACTGCCATGGTTATAAGCAGGTAAGTCTAGTTATCTAGCTTCATCTTGATAGTCATCCCATGTCTTTACATCTTATTTAACACCTGAATGTACTTAAAAGAAACATTTAAGGAGCCTCTAGAATATAAAGTGTGCATAAACTTTAATCTTCCCCAAATGAGGAAGTTACAAAGTTAAGTCACAGGTGGGAATGAGCAAGGAAGCCAGCAGTAGCCTGTGGCCATAACTGAGCGGAAGTGAACTGTATCAAATGAAGAAAATGGTGAGATATTTATCTCCTGCAGTTTCCAATCAAGATTTTACATTGAGATTATTTAATCCAATGAAAGTTATGAATCTTAACAGTGGAGTTATTGGCAGAAATCCTTTGGTCTTTGTTATGCAAGAAGTCAATTTTAGTATCTAAATAACCATAGCAGTGTTAGTCTGTAGCTGAGAATGAAATAATGGGGCAGGAGAAAAGATGAATTGAGAAGAAAATTGTGATTTGAAAATGTTTTTAAAAATTGCTAAAAAAGTTTTTAAATACTAATTAATGTACTTGTTTGCCTTATTCTACATCTTGTACTTTATTTTTCAGTATTGGTGGCCTTATTTTGGACACAACTGTATCTGATCCCAACTTAGTTGGAATTGTTGTTTATACCCCAGTAATTAATGGTAAGACTGACAGGATTATGTGCTACTATATATCAAATGATATATCTTGCTTTGAGAAAAGTCTATTATAGTAATTTTCTATTATGCTAATTAGTTCTTGGTATATTAATTTCAAGCTTTGATTTTGATATCTACAGTTGTTTATCTGAACACCTAGGGAGTCCTTCCCGATCTTATTTACTACAACCATTAAAACACAATAGAGAATGTGAGAAGTAGGAACCCAAAGTATGCATTAAGAAACTGGAAGTGCAAACATTGAAGTAATATATTCAAATATTACATTATTAAATATTATATTGAAATGGTTAGGACTGAGAAAAATAGAGATAAATTTTTATTTTAAAGGATTTTCTTGTAAACATCCAAGGACAAATTCTCGACATGGTAATTTACATGTAAATGTACGTAAATATAAGAACTAACTGGGATGCTACAGGCAAGTAAATAGGTTTCTCAAGAAAAAATGTGTGTTGTTTCCCATGCTTGGTAAGCACTTTCCAGGTGTATAAGAATGTATTTGTGCAAATTTGGTCCTTGAGTTAAGTGTTCTCTCTTCTAACGATAAAAACAAGGCAAATTTTATAAGAACAGTTAATATCTTATTGGACTGATGCAGTTTGAAAATGCCCTTTTTTTTTTCCCCTATAATATCACAGGGTTGATACATATTTAGTTTGCAGTAATTATAATAACCAGATCTGTTCCAGCTGTGTGGCTGCATAGCTGTTCTTTCCCCTTTTGTATTCTTCCATTTGATTCCTTAAATTATTTTGCACTTTTATGTATTGTTGATCTTTAAACCATTTCTCCAATTACCAAGATGAATCTGACTTCTAATTTTTGGCTTACAAAGTGCTTAAATTTGCCTTTGTAAATTCCATATGGGTATATTATTTTCTGTTTTCTAAGCTATTAGTGAAATTAATTATCACCACTTGTTTTCCACCTAGATAATAAAGTGTTAATATGGACACTGAGTTTTAGTTTTGAACCACATGACCCCGAAACAATTACTTTTCCAGAGTTTGCTAATGGAAATTAGCATGGGATAGCACCAAAACATTTTACTACAGTTGAGGGTTCTTATATCTATTCCTGTAACCATTAGGCATGCTGCTCAGAGTAGGAAATCGTATTGTTTTAACAGAATCATGTTCTTGGCAAATTCATGTTAGCTCTTGTTTTAATGCTTTCATATCTTTTAGATGTTTATAAATTGCCTATTTAATAATTTGTTGTAATACTTATGTAGGAATTTAAGTTTCACTGATATATGGATTCTCCAGATGATCCTTTCTGTCCCTTTTTTAAAGATACATTTTCTGTTTTCCCCAGTACAGCCCTCTGGTATTCACTAACCTCCAAGATAATCAGTTTGCAAAAACGATCACTGCTAATTCATGGATTGTTCATCTAGCTCTCTAAGGATGCACTAAATTTAACTTACCCTCAGGCCCTAATACATACCAGTTTGTGATCAGCTACTATCATTTTTATGAAGGTAGTAGACAAAAGGAACTGAGTCTTTTTATCTTACACAGAGCATGTTACTTGTTCTTCTTTCCCTTAAAGGCCCTGTATTTCTTTTCTTTGTACTTTTAATATGAAGCATTTCTGTGTTGCCGCTTGTGTTCCTTGCTAACTGTAAATTAGTTTTTACACTCCGGCCTTTATGCTTCGTTGGCTGTGCCTTGCCTTTATATTAATTAAAAATTGCAAATACTTGCATCTACCTTTTGTGAGCTTCCATTTTGATTTCCAGATACCTAAAGAGAAAGGCAGGCATGCAGTTGATCTTCAACTGTTTTCTGCTTTGCATCTGTAACTTTTCTTATAGTAGTCCTTTTTGCTAACCCACTGAATTTGCTTTCTAAGAGAAGAGGATTGTGTTTTCCTTTTAAGCAGGTATACTCAAACCAGTACTCTTACCAGTGATCCTACTTTCCTAGATGACATCCCTTCATTATAAAAGACAACAACTGTCTGGTGATTGTTTCTTACTGTTTCCCCATAGGCTCCTATTTCTGCTCCAGTACAGTACCAGAATACTTCTGGATTTTCTCTATAGACTCATTTATTATCTATAGACTCACTTATTCTAGACTTGCTACCTACAGTGGATACAGGTCTTACAGATACTCTCAAGACCTCATGTTCCTGCCAGATGTTCAATAATGATGGTCTTTTACCCTGTAGCAGTTATGGACTGCTCTTGTAAGTGGAGCTACGCATCCTATTCACTGTCATTTTCTTTCACAAAAAATGGCTGTGAAACCTGGATTGCCTGTGTGTTTATGTTTTACCTTTTTAACAGTTTTAGCTAGTGATTTGACTTAAGTAAATAGTTATAATTGCTAAGAATGACAGCTTGCTATAAACATGCCTCTAGAAAAGCAGTAAATGTACCACTTCGTTTCTTATTTTCTTTCAGAAGTCTATCAACAGAATTAATGCAAGGCACATACATTCATTTGAACTATCTTTAAAGAAAAAGAACTAGCCAAATGCTAGTTGATTAGCTGTCAGGTCGTAGAATCAGCTAGTTTGGAAAAGACCCTTAAGATCATCAAGTCCAACCGTTACGTCAGGACTGCCAAGACCACCCCTAAACCATGTTACTGAGGGCCTCATCTGCATGTTTTTGAGCACTTCCAGGGATGGTGATTCCACCACTGCCCTGAGCAGCTGTTCCAATGTTCATGGAAGTTTTGTATTTCTAGGTTGTTCTTACCCTTTGTCGTCTGCCCCTTGGTCTACTATGCAATGCCTGAGAATGTTATTTTCCAAGCCATACCAGGTGCCTTACTCCACTGTTCATGTGAATTTTTCATGCTTAGCTCCTTTTCTTGCTACGCATAAAGCAGTCTTTCTCCAGCTCTGAAAGTTCAAACTTCTTCAATGATTAGTAATGAACCATCAGTGAGTTGTTTATAGTCCTGGTCTCTATTTCAGGACATTTCAGGACCTTTGCTATTATCCCAATCTCTTACATTGTAGGAAAAGAAACCTCCATTTTGGAGCTCATATCAAGCTCACAACAAGCCTAATAGGCCAGAACTAAAGTTATCCTAAGGCCCATGGCCTGTTACTACTGATAGCAATAATGCTTTTGCAATGCCACTGGGCAGCAACAGACGCACTAAGGAATTTTGATTATCCCTCATTCAGAAAAGAGCAGAGGAGAATAATGTGTTAAGCGTTGTATGTTTGTGTGCTAACACTCTCAACCCTCAAAATTCTAAGGATAGAGGCATTTCAATTGGAAAATATAGAGAAAATATGTTCTGTGTAGAGGATGCAGAGTAGGCCTGTTTTATGATACACCTCCTTGAAAAGGAAATTGTAGGTAGGTGATTTTTTGGTTGCTGTTAGATTAACCTCTCCTGGGTTTCATAACTCTACTGGCACCTTTTGATATTGCTGGTCAGTATACTGTAGCAAACTGGGGTTTAGGAAATCCTTCAGTTAAAAAAGCACATCTGTTGACGCTCATTTACTGACATAAAAGGTGTGCTAGACCACTTAACAGATGGCTTTTTAAATATTGTTGCAGAAAGCTTTCTCTACCAGTGCTTTCCAGGTCTTGGAATTCTTATTGTAAGCCTAAGTAATGAAAGGAGCTGAGGTTTTTCCCTCAAAACACTTTTCGTATGCTTTTTCCTTTCTCTTACCTGAAAGGTTGTTGCTTTTATGACACAGAAAACCTGAAAGAAACCAGGGAAAACCTGAAAGAAATATTATAACCTATTGGGATTGAGTCCAGCCATAATTTGAGGAGTGTAAATTTGTCCAGGATTTTCAAGCTGTCACTGTTTTATTCAGTGCCAGTTGCCACACCTCAGAATCCGGAACAGTATGCACTGCAAAACTCCCAGTGTTAAGCTTCCTGTGTGCACCATTAAATAGCTGTCAATGTGGTTCTGTCTAGAAGGTTTGCATATTCTTAGAGGCGGGACAAGTAACTTTCATCACAGATATTACAGTGTGGACCCATAAATCCTTTGGTTTAAGAAATATTGGTCTGGAATATGAGCAACCTCAAAGGTTCCTACCCCTGTTAACAATAACTGCAAATATTTGCCAAGAATATTAAAACAGTTCTTAAGCAGGCAGGCATTTATGGTCAGCTTTACTGCCGGTGGCCAGAAGTATTTCACAACCGTTATTTTCCATTTTTCCCCTATTAAACACATTTATTGAGATTAAAAATTATTTTTAATTCCATGGTTGGTTGGTTTAAATTGTAATTCCACTTTTAAAAAATAAAAAAATCAGTTTGTGGTTTCAGCCATTGTGGTACTTACAAAGTACTTGAGATTTATATGTTTGTGTTTGTTGTACTGAGGGTCTGAATCAAATAACTAAGCCAAAGTGTGCCTGTGCTTCAGTGTAAATACTCAAGTTGATCTTTATGTTTTCTAATGGATGAGATGGTTAAAATTTGCAAATCCTTTTACAGCATCACAGCATGTTCAATTTGGCTCAAAACCTGCAATTTGCAGGTAACTGAGTTCCTTTTGTGCAGAAAAAAGATAATGCCTTAAACAATTATATGCTTTGTGAATATGCAGCAGAAATTAGCTAAGGTGCAGTTACCAGATAGAGCCACTTTTCTCCCTCTTTTCACTGAATGCTTAGACAAAACATCGTGATATATCTTCTGAGTATTTGTGTTTCAGGAGTTACTGCATAATAACCATCATGTTGATAGACTTTACCCCATTTTTATGCATCTTGTAGAATGGAGGTTCTGCAATTTAATTCTGAAAACACTTGAAAATTAGAAATGCTTTGTAGGCTATATGTAGAAAAATGTGCCTTTGCAGATGGTTTAAAGCAATATTCTTTAAGGGTAACACAAACCTGTTGTAATATTTCTTAATATTTGTCTGTACATATTGTAAAAGTATTTTATATCTGGAGGGAATAAATGTAGATCAAGGAATACAAGAAACCCATATGAGAAAATTTAGCACAAAACTTACTGAATGTCTGTTGTCTGGGAGATGAAAGTTAAGCTTATGTAATATATTCCCCAAACCATACGGTTTTTATCTATTAGTAGGATAAATTCAATGACAAATTCCAGGTCTTTCAGAGAGCTTTCGCTGTAAATTGTTTTTGAGAATATGGAAAGAAAATACCCAGAAACCATTCCTCCTCAAAAAACTAAAATGCATTTTTTAATGACTGTGTATTTTAATCTCTGATCACATAGTTGTACTATCAGCTTGCACACAACAGAGTAGTGCTTTGATTAGAAGATAACCATTGTCTTAGACAGTTAAGCATCTCTAAATGACAAGGAAAAACATTAGTGTACTTGTATGGTAGTAGAGCAATTTGGCTGGGTAGCAAAATAATTTTTCTGCATCCTGAATTGGAAAGAATTTGATAGTCTCAGAAGGTACCTACACTGTACGAGAACTTTTTAATTCTGTCTTTATTTTGGCAGGAAAAGGAGGAGGGGTTTGATTTTGGATATTTACTTTTGACGCATTATTGGATGCTAGTTTTAGTGCTTTATAGTTCATAGTTTCATAGATTTACAGAATCATAGAACAGTTTAGGTCGGAAGGGACCTTAAAGATCAGCCGGTTCCAACCCCCTGCACAGGCAGAGACACCTCCCAGTAGACCAGGTTACCCCAAGCCCTGTCCAACCTGGCCTTGAACACTACCAGGAGTGGAGCAGCCACAGCTTCTCTGGGCAACCTGTGCCAGCGCCTCATCATCCTCATAATGAAGAATTTCTTCCTGATACCTAATCTAAATCTCCCCTCTTCCAGTTTAAAGCCATTCCCCTTTGTCCTATCACTTCATGCACCTTCAGATTACTTGGATATTCTTAAACCAGATCTTCTCCTACAGAGGATAGTATCACAGTCGCTGCCTTTGCCTTCTGCCACTTGGGCGGTGTGGCTGGAGCACTTGCCTACCTAGCTGCTAAGCTGTACATATAAATCTGCATATTCTGTGCTATTATAGGTGTGTGTTTTTTCTTAGGCTTTTACTTGCAAAGTTTTTTAGAAGATTTCAGTTATCATTAGTTTTCACAACACAATTATATCCAGAATATTTTCTTTTCTTTTTTTATATATATATATATGTGTATATATATATATACACATACAAGGAGCAATTTTTTTATTAGGCATGGGAGAGAAATTATTTATGAGTAAAACATAAAATGTAATAGTTTGCTTATATAACATTGTCTCAAAGGCTTCTCTTAAAATACATCAATATAGGAAAAGCTAATAATTTCCAACTGTTTTCCCGCAAACATTTTTAAGTATTAAAATAAATGCTAGAAAGTAAAAAAGGAAGATGGAAGAAATGCAGATGAAGAAAGCAATGTAAAAATGAAGCTAGTTAAGCTAGGCTTGTAATCTAAGTATTTCACTTGCATAAAACATGATTTTTTAAAGTTAGTGATAGAGAGATTGGGTCAAAAGTTAATCTTGAATTTTCTGAAATATAATATTATTCAAAAACTTAGAGCTTTTGGTTACTGTTGTAACTGAGATATTTTTTTTTCAATTCTTTTCATTTAATTTCTATAATAGAAATACATCCAAAAGCAAGTTGTTATTGAACTCCAAAAAGACTAATTGGCAAAACTAACTCTTTTGAGCTATGGATTGTCTCATGACTATATATTACTATATATAAAAATGTATTTTTATTATTATAATATTATGTATGTTAATATATATTATTTTATATTCATGTATATTAGGGTGCTTGTTAGACAAAAGAGAACTGTGATAACAGTTTTCAGAAGTATTTTTGCATAATTTTTAACTGACTCATTAAAATCATTGGGGTTTTAATTTTCTTTTAAAGTTTGAAATCAGCATGACATCCTTTACACTTCAGCAGAGGACATCTCTTCTGCTTATTGGCAAAGTAGCACTCTCATAGTGAAGCTAAACAGATCTGCTGCTCTGAGAGGAATGCAGAACAGTTGCAGGATTTTACTTTTGGAAAAGATTATTTTCCTTTGTGTTATAGTTCTCACAGCAATGAAAACAAGCTAACAAAGTTAATCTTTATTATCAGGTATTTGCTATGATGACTTCAATACTGTTTACCTGGAAAAGTCAATAAATCTGACTTAAATGTTCGTGGAAACAGTCCTCATATATATCTACAGAGATTTTCATAATATGAGCAGCTACAGAGCACATGACAATTTTATGCATTTGGAAGATGCTGAGAAGCTATCAATTTTAGGTATTGACATCTTGTCAACTGACGCAGTTTTATCTATTTTCTGCTACTTGCAGGGATCTGATTAATCTGATACTGCTGAGATAATGTCACATGCACAGTAACTCCTGTTACAAAACAGGGTATCTCTGTACATATCAAAGTGATTCGTTTAATGCAGCTTTATACGTGTCATTCTATGACAAGCAGAACAATGAAACCTGATAGTCCTCTCCATGTGGTTCCTTGTGAAAATAGAGCCTGCATCTTCCTTGGTGCCACCCTTTAAAAAGGGAGATGTCCGCTGAGTCTTCTCCAAGGAGAAAAGGCCTATCTGCTTCAGTTTTTCCCTACAGAGCAGGTTCTCCAGACCTTTGATCATCTTCGTTGCTCTCCTTTTGACCTTCTTCAGTCTGTCCACATCTTTTTTGAATTGTGGGGACCAAAACTGGACACAGTACTCTGGGTACAGCCCAACAAGCACTGAGTGGAGTGGAATGATCAAATCTCTGTCTCTACTAGTGATGCCACTGATTTACCTTTGTTGCTGCACTGCAACAGTAACTGATGTTAATCTCATCCAGCGGACACCCAGGTCCCTTTCAACAGGGTGCTGCCCAGCAACACAGACTGTAGTCTGAACTGGGCTCTTTGGTTACATCTTCCCAGGTGCAGGACTTATCTTTGCTAAACTTCTAGCCTGTCCAGGTCTCTCTGTAGGATAACTCTCTCTTCTGATGTGTCCATCTCATTACTCAGTTCAGTGTCATCAGCAAACTTGGTGAGGATGCTTTCAATCCCATCATCCAGGTAATTTCTGAAGTTGTTGAATAGTGTGGGGCCCAGTATCAATCCCTGGGGATTGATATCCCACTTGTGACAGGCTGCCAGCCTCCTCTAAAAACTGCTGATCGCTACTCTCTGAGTGCAGCCTGTTAACCAATTTCCTACCCATCTCACAGACAACCCATCCAGTCTGTAACTTGCCAGTTTGTCTAGGAAGAAACTGTGGAAAACTGTCAGATGCTTTGCTGAAGATGGGTGTGACATTTGCCCTCATCCAGTTATTAAGGGATACCCCCATATCTCCATGACCTTTCAAAGATTATATACAGTGGCCTTGTAACAGCGCCAGCCACTTCTCTTTGCATCCTAGGGTGGTTTGTTTCATAGAAGTCTTTTTTTCTAATGGGAAGTGTATCAACAGTTGTCACAGGGAAAGTAGAATCTCCCTTACTACCATTCTTTAAAAAGTCTATTATTCAGACGCTTGTGCTTTCAACCTGAATTATAAATGGCAGAAAATTACAGTTAATCCTGCTCTGTGGTGAAGGGGAATTAATAGATTAGCTCTTGAAGTCTTTTCCAGCCCTGTGGTTCTGTGTGTGAAATCTGCATTTCAGCTTCTGGCAGCGAGTGCTTCTGCTTTGCATTACTTGCCAGCAATACTGACCTAGGAAGGTAATCCAGCAGTGGCACGACTATCTAGTACTTCAATTGTTTCAGAAGGATTTCCAAAGAAGAGGGAGCAATAAAAGGGAACTTCATCTATGAGAAAGCATCAGATTGAACCTTTTGGAAGAGCCTTTTGCACTTAACATGAATAAAACTGATCTCCAAAGTATCCAGTGAGACACCAAATTGTAGCCCAAGAATTCTGGTTTATTTTAATGCTTGTTTTTAGCCAATTTATAACTAATGTATTTTCTAAAGATGTTTCTCTTTTTGACTTTTGTACGTAGAGGACTGTATTGGTAAATTTGCAAAAATATTGCTTACTAGAGGAAAAAAGTAGTTGAAAATTTACCACTTGTTTCCTTTTGTATTTTAGGCATTGGTGGTAATCTAGTAGCTATTCAAGCTAGCAGAATTTCTACCTACCTCCATTTACATAGCATTCCTGGAGAGCTGCCAGAAGAAGCCAAGGGTTGCTATTATCCTTGCAGAACATATTATGGTACAGGTATGTATTAGTTAATTGTCAAAACTGCTGTCTCATGTCTCCACTTTTCCCCCCTGTATGCCAGACTGTACTACCAGTGAGAAATGTCAACAAACTAAACTTGGTGTATGCAATTCAAAGGCAGCAAAGACTTGGCAGTTTCCTTTGCCTGCAGTTGTTTGACTGTGAGAATCACAAGGAACTCCGTAGGAGGAGGTAATGCATGGAGAGGAACACAGAGAAAGGTGTAACCCTGTCAAGGGTTGAAGATAGAGGCAGGATGCCGTGATACCCACTCTGAAGGATTTCAAACTTCATCTAAGTCCCTACTTGCCATTTCCCATTTGCCATTCTCTTTCTACATTCTTGCTTCACAGCTTATTCCTCCTCTGTATTGCCCCCTTTCCTAATAATGTAGCAACGGTGGTGAAAGGTGATGTTTCAACAGTGTGTATTACACTTTCGTATTTCTGAAATGGATTGGAACTGTTGAGAAAGTGGTAATGTGGGATTACTTGTTAGAAATATAAGGTACTTTTGAGGATGTCTTGAATATGATGTCCAAAAGATCCTCTTTCCTAGGATGGCTTTAGGAGGTCACTGCAGCTCCAAAAAATTAGATGGTATTACACAAGTGCAGAATGAAAGCAGACAGTTAACACCCTCTCCTGGAAGGGCCCTGCTTAACTTTTCTGGCAGATACTAGAGGTGGCTTTTTTTTCCTCTCTGAAAATCCTCAAGAAGTCTTTTAGCAGAAAATAATGGCACTGTTCCCCAGTAGTCAATGCTGTGGAATTTCAAAACGGCTTTTTATATTAAAATTAATAAAAAACTGATATAGTAATTGAAAACTTAACTAAATTTTGATAATTTTTTTTATTGTAGGAGTAAATAACAAATCAGCCCAAGTTCTGCTCCTTTTGGTGATTCCTGGACACCTGATTTTCTTGTACACTATCCACTTAATGAAAAGCGGCCACACTTCCTTAACTCCTATCTTTATAGCAGTGTATTTGTTTGCGGCTCTGTTACAGGTAAGAACAAGTACTAATTGAAAATCAGTTTTTTTAAGAAAATTATGTTTATCTGATTTCTGAAATCTCATGAATAGTACAAGAAGGTGTGGGTTAATACAGGTTTTCAGCACAGTTCTGAAGTAATTCATTATCTCCGCATGTGTACAGCTTGCCCAGATGTATCTGTATTGTGAGTGCTTTTCAGAGAACACCTGACTTCATTACTTCCCAGTCATGCATCTTGAGCTTTCTCTTTCATATGCTTCTTGGAACCATTTCATCTAAAAACCCATCCTTTTAATCAACTACAGGGAAGGTGGAGAGAAGGAAAAGTAGCAGTCATGAATAATGAATGTGTTGTCAAGGAAAACTGTCAAAAAAATCTCCTAAAGTGGTTCATATTACAATTTTAGTTAACATGTTCAAATATACAGTAAATGAGAATGTTATGGCTTGGTCGGTACATTCTTAATATTAATTAAAGTAGAAATTAGTCTGACAGCGATCACTGTACAAGAAATTGTAATTGCATTAGTTGTCAGATGTTGTTACATTATTTTGGCTGGTCTTAACCTAGCAGCCTGTAGATACCAGGTGATGGCAGTTCTTGAAACATGCCTTTTGAAATAGCAATGTCTCAATTTAAATAATTTCACCTAGAGAAATCAGTAAAACAAAAATAGATGTTTTTCTTAAATCTGTGGCCAATTTTTAGCTAAAACCTGGCTGAATTAACTACAGAGTTTCATTGTACCTTAAAAACAAAAATTGACTGTTCATGTTACACAATAAAAATACAGTTGAAATATCCATTAGTTATACATACCGCTTCTATATATGTGACCAATTTAGTTTTAAAATACAATCTCATGAGTCAGTCTTTAATAAAAATTATAATTTTTAATGTTTTTAATTGTCTAATAAATGTCTAAATTTCAATAAAGATAGGTTTCAAAAACTGTTGCTATTTTAATTTCATATGAGAATTCTATACTTTTTTTTGGTAGAATATAAGTGATAACATTCCAACCTTTGCAAATAAGAATGTCATACTAAAAGTTATAAATTACTTTTTATTCTCTTCTTACATAATATTGCTAGTGTCCAGCCTTATCACTGGTTTTATAATGTGTTTTCTTGAGGAAATGATGCTGTTCCTTCACTCTGTCTGTTCTGGCTGGCTGTCCTTTCTAATAACTTTTGAATCCTTTGGCCCATTTCAGTCAAGTTTTTCTGTATCTTGTCATTTCTTTGTCTTGACTACATTTAACAGAAACAGCATGGGAAAGAGTCTCTGTTAATGTCTCTGCTGAAGGTAACACTGCCATTATTAGACTTCAGGGATTTCACATAGGAATCAGCCTGAATTCATAAATCCATATGAAATCCATACAGTCCTTGGCTCACAGAACTGCAATTGTATGTTTAGGGATACAAATTCTTCAGCAACAGAGGATAGATCAAGATGTGAGAAAAGCAGTTCAGCAAAAAACAAGTTAAGGGATTAGGGCAGGACTTTCCGACACACAGTAATTCAGACCCAGCATCGCCATGTATGCATGTGTAAATTTGATTTTTATAAATTTAAGGTCTGATTAGAGTATTGAGTTTTGTAGTTGTGCATCAGCCTATAAGGCCACACCTGATTTCCTTGATTTTTTGTTTGTAAATTGAAGATAAAGCTTTTTTCACTTTCCCTTGCTCCCTTTTATAGATGATTTTTTCCTCTTTCTTCTGTCTTTAGCCATAACAAGTAGTTTTAGATGTATTTACTTGCACACTATAACTTCTCATGGGTCTTGACAAATTTACAGTTTTGGAACCCCATGTTTTTTAACACCTTCTAAAATATTTGTAGATTCATTTCCCCATTTTAATTATTCTGTCATTTTTCTAGTAGTGACTATTGTAGTTTTGCATACCTCTAGTTAGAGCAGATTTAAAATGTTCAGACAGTCATTTCTTGCTTTAACCCTTAAATCTTGAACATATATTTACTTACTAAAAGCAGTTGTGTGCTTTTAAGTTTCTCTTTTCTCACAGAAAACCCTTATTTGCACTCATTCCTCTTCGCTCTTCTCAGTGACATCATCTATGCACCTGAGTGTTGTAAAGAACAGTTTTCAAGCTACCATTTCTTTTGGCATAAACCAACACTTACTGATATCATTTGTCCATAATTCTTTCAGATTTTTGTCCTTGCAGTGAGAGCTTCTCCAGTTCTGCTGTAAAACTGGAAAACCTCACAACTAATTATTATCATTTACATTGTCAACAAAACAAATCCATTGACAATCTTTTGAGCAGTGAGAGATCTGCATTCTAATCCTTTTTTATAATGTATTGGACTTCGCATTAATTTTCACTCTGCATGAAAGGCATACAAAAATGGATGTCAAAATTACAAGCCTGCTTGCAGGCTTTATCTTTTATGTTTGAGGTGGTAGATGGTAATTTAATAGAAAGTAGTGATTCCCAAAAGTAAGAGTTAATGACGGTCAGTCTTGTGTTTGAGGAGGTTTGATATCACTACTTTGCCTTTTGCAATTCCTTACATATATTGAGCTGGGGGTGGAAAGGGTAACTGAATAATGATTATGACACCATCTACTTACATTTTTTGCACTGTGTTAAACTATTAATGCTAAACTAAAGCCCAACAACAGCAATAAAGTAATTTTTCCATCTTTAAAATTCAAGTGACTACTGAAATATGTTAAATTATTAATGACATGTTTTACAGTGGACTAATATAGGTTGTTAGTTAACTTCAAGATCTGCTTATTATCTCTGACTGTCCAGCTCTTTGTTTAAAATGGGGAGGAAAGGGTTAAGGAAATGACAAAAGTAGAACTAGACTGTTACAGTACACTAAAAAAAACCCAGGGAAATGTTAATACAAGAACTTCAGTTATGACTAAAGACTGTTGGTCTGAATTAGCTCTGTAGTGAAGAGTCTCTTCTGAATGGCAGCATCAGAGGAAAATACTAAAAGAAAAATAGGAAGGAATATATATGAAGGTATACCCTGTAAGTCTATAGGTGCTTTGTATAATGCAGTGTACAGTATCTGGGCAAGCCAGTGTGTATTAATGAAAAACAGTATATTGATTTTAAATGTGTTTTGGATTTGGTGAGTGGGCTCTATTTCAGAGGAATACTCCTTTCTTTAAAAGTTTACAAGTCACACACCAGTATGCTGCATGCAGTTACGATCTGGTGTTTGACCAACAAAGAATGTATCAACTGAAAAACAGTCCTCTGCTTATACCTCAGAAAGGCTCAAGTATTTTTTAGCTGTATGAGGCTATGTACCGAGCAAAGTTTCATCCTCTGCCTTGTCAACCTGCAGCAGAATGAGAGCAGCAGTGGAATTGCCGAGCCATCAGTCCTGGCACAGGGTTCTGAGCATTCAAAGGCAGGCTCTGTTCTGCATGTTCTCACTGAGCCAGTAAAACGCCCTCTAAGGAATTTTCACACCTCCTAACCAAATCAGAGCACACAGTCATGTTAAAGACTCGGGGAATAAACAAACAATAGGAGATTCCCAGAGCTATTACCAAGCAAATAAGTAATTCCAAAATGCAGTCCTTATCCAGTGAAGGTCAGATGTGAAGTAACTTTTGCAGGGCTTCAAGGCTGTTTGGGGCAATGGAAAGCCAAGAATTCAGCAGTGCTCATAATGACTTCCTTCTCACATCAAAAACATCTTGGATGTCTCACTAGTGTGGGAATTCTAATGATGGTATGGGCCTCTTCAGTGTGGAAAAATAACTCATGGGGTATACTGTATATTATAAAGAAATAAGGAAGGTTGTGTTTATAGAGAAAATATTGATGCATTTTAAATACTGCTTTTTCTAATAGGAAAGGTTATTTCCGAAATGTAAGGCAAGCTAACTGCTAAAAGAGACTGCACTATTCAAGAAAATAAGAAAACTAAAGTCCAAATATGGACAGTTTTGCATGTTCAGTGCTTTCTCATTGCAGCATTAGAAGCAGACTTGCCATATTTACTGTGATCTGAATGTGGCCATCACCCATGCTCTCAATTCCAGGAATGTTGCTGTCTGTGGTAGAAGCCTGGCTCCTACCAGGTCATTAGCAGGGATATATAATTTTTGCCTCCAGAAGGCTGAGCTCAAAGTGCTTATGTATGGAGCATGACACACTGAGTTGTGCTACAGCAAGTGCACATTGAGCATTCCTGAAAACTTAATGGTCAGGATTGCACTCCCCATTCAGACAGCTGACAAATGGCCTGAAATTAGGACTGTCTTGGTCAAACCAGGATGTCTGACGAAAAAATCATGAAGACAGTCTCAGGAATTTGGATTAAATCTGTGGAATAAAAAAAAGTGCCATAATCAAATTGATTTAGAAAAAACTTCAGCTAAAATGGTATCCTCTTTTTTACTTAGATGAGGTTTTAGTCTTTCATATAACTAAGTATGCTATGCTGTCTGGGTGCTCAGATACCATAGTGTAGTTGATACCACTTAGTTACAACACAAACAGCAGCAGCAGCAAGAAAGAACTTGCTGTTCAGTGGTTTCTTTGCAGCCAGACTTGAAGGAAATCTCTCTGTGTTTGGAGGAAATCATGACAAGATACACACCAGATACACTACCTGAGAAGACAGGGGAGACAAACTTACTTTGAAAAATATATGTAGACCTTACTCTGAGAGCGCACTGACTGCAGAATTCTGGCCCTAGAGAATGGAAATTCAGCAAGTTCAGTGTAGATCTGTTATTAAACTTTACAGTTACTACTTAGCTTCACGTGAAGACATTTAAAGCCATCTAAAATCTGAGGAATATAATATAAAATTTAAGAGCTAACTTAATGAAGGGTCAAACCCACTAGAAGACCTAAACCGTAAATCTGCTGAGAATGGTGTCAGAGTCAGGACACAGTATTCGTTAGAGATCCTTAATTGGAGGGTTTCACTCATAACTGAGAAACCCAAAAAACAACAACCAAACTTTACCTTTGCATTTCATAGGTTTGTAAGAGTTCTTATTCCACAGTTATTTGCATATGTGTTTCCTGTCTAAAGTAACAAAAGGAAACTATTTTGTAATGCACTTTCACATGGGAAAAGTCAAAGGTGAATCAGCAGTACTAGGGACATGAAAGATATCCTGTCCAAGGCATGCTAAATAAACTGCTAAAAGGTCTTAGTACTAAGCTTATAGGTGAATTTTGATAATGCCCATGTGAGAAAGCATATGCAAATACATAACTTAAGCTTTCTTTTTCCAGTTTGGTGTTTGAATTCACTAATCCCAGCAACTAATGTATAAACTAATATAAATATAAAGATTCAAATCTGCTTTACAAATATGATGTATTTCAACCTTGCACTTCTTATCACTGCGAATTTGACCTGCATTCACTCATGAAATATGGTCATCTCAGGTAAAAGAAACAATACAAATATTATAGAATGCTGCAAAGTATCAATTAGGCTACAGGAAGTCTAGACAGTATTAAGAATGTTTCAAGGGAATTACATATTTTTATTTTATATAGTAGAATTTAATTCTTTTTCAATTTTAGAAGTCATGAGAATTTAATTGCATGAGAAAATGCAGATAGTTTTTAGTGGTCCTTACTACATGCAAAAGACCAAAAATAACTTTTCTTTAGCTAAACTTGTTATTTGTATCTAAAGACCTGCAAAGAATTAAAGTAAATTTTGTGCCCAATCACAAAGGAAAAAAATTGCTTTGTAGTGTATATTGTTCCCATTTCTAGTCTTGCAGTTATAACATTTGAGCTTTAAGTAGTGAGGCTCACTCTTATTTAAGCATTTATATTCAGTTCCAATCTGATACAATTTGAATCAGAAAGTTCAATATCAAGTTTCTCTTTATTTCTGCCCTTTGTTGTACAAAATTATATGTGTAGTTATACCACTTATTTGCAGATTCTTCATCATTAGGACTTTATAAAGACTTCACTCGTGGTCTTTTCTTCCCTCCCTTCCTCCCTCCTTCTCATTCTTATTGCTAGATTCTGCTGCTTCTGTCTTCTGAGGACCGTTTTTGACAATGTGACTGATAGGTCATTTTAGAAATGCAGTCAAAACCTGATGATGTCTTTAGTTTCGTATTCCTCAATTTCTATTGTAATTTTTTCCCGGAAGTAATAATGTAGCATGATCTTCCTTTTGAAATATCAAAACTTCTGGAATTTTTCTGTATTTTTGCAGTCCATGCTCTAGGATTTTTTTTTTCTTGATCAGTGACTATAAAGTGTCTCACTTTGCTTAGGTATTTTTTATATATATAGATATTTAGTTATTTTTTACCTTTCTTAAACCTTGCCATTATTTCATTCTTCGGTCTGGAAAAGTTCCTAGTGCTCTGTTTCATAATTCTACTACTATTCATCCCCCTTTCTTCAGAAAACATTGAATTATTCTCTTCCTCTGAATATTAAATAATTTTAAAATCATAGCTCACATCTTGAACTGTACTGCATATATTTACAAGCATTTCTTATCACTTTTCTACAGCATTTCATGTTAGTACAAAAATTATGTGTTTATCTTATTAGGCTTTTCTGTGATGATGGTCTCTTTATTTTTTCCCCTAAAAACCAGCTGGTTTTCAATTTGAAGTAGGAAGGCTTTCTTCTTCAAAGCATGAGTGCAGAGCAGAAGTATACAGTATTTGTACTGCTATGCCATCTGCATCATTTTGCTGAAATTATAGGAGTGTAGGTCTGTTGTGCCACTAAAGTAACAAGTCTTGTAATGTCTTTTGCATGGCTTTTCTTTGATCTTTGTGAGCGACTTCTCGTATCACTTCAAGTACAAGGACTTACTGTCAGCAAACTTATAGTACGGCTTTTGCCCCCTCTTAACATTGATAAGAAGGAAATCTCATTAAGGATTTAAGTCCCATTGATTGACTTCTTGTGTCTTCTCATACAAACTACTGTGGCCAAATAAGTAACCATTTCCAAAGACTGATCTGTGTAATTCTTAAATGTTTGTGACTTTCTAGCCATGCAAATACATAATGATTATTTCTTCACCAAAAATAAAGGCTGGTGTACTGCAGTCTTATAACTTACTCTGGAAGCACTATGTGCCAACTGCCAGCGTATAATGATGTAAGCAGCAGCTAATAGAATATGCTATAACTTTTTTCCTATTACTTACAGAAGCCAGGTTTGTTATAGTTTGCATTATTTGTTATGCACCCATAAGTTAATCTAGCAAAAATAATTATTTGGGAAGGCTCATGAAACTTACTTGCCAAACTACTAATTTTTCACAGTAGTCTAAGGCAGTTATTTCAAGCTGGAAAATACATGGGGAAATTAAAGGTTTTTTTGTGTCATGATTTTTAAGAGCCAGAAGTACATACTGTCATTTCAATGAGACTGTGTGTGTTACATCTAATGGGTTGTGTTATATAATTCATTATAAATTATTCTTGTTACAAATGCTTTCATCTTGTAATAGAACATGCAGAACTATTGTTGATGTGGGGTGCTACAGAGTCTTCTGTGCACATACTGTAGGAGATGTTAATGGATGGGGTCTTTTATAAACAGGCCTCTTTTTGTCTCTGTTAGAAGAAGGAGCAGACTCAAAGAATCTGATAGTCTTCCAAAGAAAACATCTGTTTTAAATATATTTGTTTGGATTCCAGTCAGCACACCTAGGACTCGCATAATTAGCTTAGACTACAGAGTTCCCTTTTCAGAAGATATGTTTATATAAATAAACCATGCATTTTTCATTAAGCAAATATTCCCTTTTTTTCCTTACTTAATTAGAAATTCAGGCTTGTATTTTAACATATACTTTTGCAAAGCAAAGATTAATTGAGAAACTTTTCAGCACAATTTATTATATGACGTTCATTTTACTGTATTTTCTATTGTGGAGAAGTGTCTTGCAACCACTTTATCAGTTTTTCAATAAATATTTGCATACAGATGCTTTTTATACCAGTAATTGATCATTTACTAAATAAAATATGAATTTTGTGCCTTTTACTACTTTTGATACTGTATATTATTTTAAATGTATATAGTAGACTTTAAAAAGAAGAATTACGGTGGGAACTGTCTTAGGTTTACACTTCCTAAAGATCTGAATAACTAAAAAGACATAAAATGCAGTATTTATTTCATCTTAATCAGCTCCTTAGATGAGACAAGAAGAAATAGAAGCTCTGTTAGTGGTCCTTTCTTCATTCATCTTGTGCCATGCCTCACCACATGATTCGTCCAAATCAGAATCTCTTATCATACAGCTGTGCAACATTAAAAGGATTCTTTTCTAAAATTGGATTAATGATTATGCATACTTTTAGTATTAAGATCAAACCTCTCGAATGTTCAGACATTCACAGTTGGAATGAAATCTTTTATTCTGGGACCAGTTCAGCCTGGAGTGACAATTTCATAATATATATTGCAGGTGTGCCTTATTACAGAAGGGCTGAAGCTGCTATTTCAAGCATAAAAGTAGCTTCTAGGCCATTTTTTGCAGATCGTACAATGCAGATGAAACTGTTCTTACTCTGACCTGGTATTCTTTATATTATGTCTGATATCAGGTCAGTTCTAGACCTGTGGAAACAAGAGTTACACCTGAGTCAAGTGTTTTCATCTGGGGCAGTGTCAGTCAGTTCTGAATGACCTTGCATCCCCACTTATACTTTCACTGTTCAAAATGTCATGTGTGGGAAGTGCAGGTGCATATTTGGTTGGAGTTTTTGCTTTTTCTTGCCATTTTCAGAAGTCCTCAAGCACAGACAATGATTCAATATGTTCCTTCTATCTGTGCATGCGATTGACTGAGAGAAGTTGAGTAACTGTGTCTCTACATGTAGGGAGGTTTAGTCTGAAACTCATTCATATTAATTATTTATATTTTTCAAATGTAGTTGTGTACAATAGTATTGTAGACTAAGGAGACAATAATGTTAGGTGTTGATTGCCTGTCAATGTAATTTATGTGGTAATAATACAGATTTTGTTTGTTTGATGTTGCGTAGGTGTTTACTCTGTTATGGATTGCTGACTGGATGGTGCACCACTTCTGGAAAAAAGGAAAAGATCCTGATAGTTTTTCTATCCCTTATCTTACTGCACTGGGAGATCTGCTTGGAACTGCCTTATTAGCTGTAGGTTTTCATTTTCTGTGGCTCATAGGTGACAGAGATGGTGATGTCGGAGACTAATTATTCCAATGGGTACAGTTACTTTTCCTGGAATATTGACAAGACCGCTCATTCTACTTGAAAGTCCTCAAAGTGATTGTTCCATTTGGTATACGTAAATCAAGTTGACACAGATATAGACCAGCCTTAATGATTTAGTTTGGTATGCTTTTTAAAAAAATAGGATGGAACTGGAAGGATACTTGAGACCTTTACTCAGAAACCAAGGTAGATTGCTGCTAGTTGAAGACATCTGAGTAGACACAGTTGGGGCAAATCAATCCTGTGTAAAGTTTTAAATTTTTAAAAGATCTGGTCTTTTTAAAGGACAGTTCCTTACCTGTTTTGCCAACCAGAACAATCTCTAATTGCTCATTCAGTGGTAATGAAGAAGAGGGCAAGACCCAATCAGTGGTTTGCCTTGTCTTTCCCTTCCGGGAACAAAGTGGGTACATACATTTTCATTTTACCAGTGAAATGGTTGGTAGAACCCAGGTTAATTGAGTTTCATAGACTTTACCTGATCAGTTGATGATACGTTCTTACTTTGCAATTTCAGTGCCATAGCTGTCTGACCATTGCAGACTTGGTATCGATATTGATAACTATTCTGGTGATTTGAACCCTGATAGTCTAAACGTTTTGTCACAAGCTTTATTTTGTGTATACTAATATGACCATCAACATTTATAAAATTAGACACTTGAAAAGCTCTGCAGGACTGAGTCCTTTTTCCTTGTGCTAGAAAGAGCAACCTAATTATTTTGCTGTTACCATTTATTAGAACAAGAGCATAGTAAAGACAAATAAAGTGACACTGACCTCATAATAATGAGTGAATGATTAAAACTCATTGTGTTAGAAAGTGTATTTTCATTTAGCAACTGAAAAGATGTTTAACTAACTGATATTAATGGTGTTGTGATGGCCAGTATCCTGATTTTAATGAAGTATTTAGAGGTGTTGATACAAATGTAAATACTGATCCCTAATTAAAACTTGGGATATAAAAGATTATGTTCCTTTTTTAGGCACTTAGGAAATTAAATAAACTTCTAAAATTCCAGACCTATCTATGTCATCCATTTCTAAGCAGAAATCTCTGCTAACAGGATTTTTGCTTTCAAACAGTGGAAGTAATATGGTCAATAAGGAAAATGACTGCTTCTGAATGATTTCTCTTGTTTGTATACCTCAATATTTCTAATAACACATTGATCATGAGGACTCTGGTTGCTGCTTTGCAAAAAAGTACAGATTGCTCTGTTGGAAAATCTAGTGGGAGTTCCTCATGGGATATGTTTTTAAAGACTATAACATACATCCTAAATGCATAATTAAATAAACAACTTACATTTTAAGTGTTGTGATTGAAACGTTTAAATTTTGAGACTTAAATTAGAAAACTAAATGCATATATCAGCATATGTTGTAATCCTGTAAACATTAGTCGTGATTTATGCATATAAGTCCTCCCTTTTAATTTGATGGACCTACTCAGATGAGTTAAATTCTGTGGGTGTTAATGGGACTTCTATAGGTGTCGGTCAACTTAAACTCTGTGGAAGTTGAAAGTGTTTGCAGTTCTGAAAATTAAACCAGCTATTCAGTGCCTACACATGGATTTAAATGCCTGACTTTTAGCTCCCTCATTTAAATGCTTTTATTTAAACTTTTTTTATAGTTATAGTAATATAGATGTTTGAATAAATCATATGTATTATGTCTTTTATTATGTGAGGGAAAGATGGAATCTTTCTAACTTAAGGTTCTCTGACTTTTCTTAGTTTATATTAATGTTATTTAAAATAGTTTCTTGTATGTAGCATTGTGGGAAATACAACTATTAAATTCTTTAAAATGGACTAGATGTAACTTTTTCTTTCAATAATGGTTGATTTCGCTACAGATGAAGATGCATTTTATTTTCTTCTGATAGAACTGCCATCTGAATCAAATAATCTGCCTTTTCAAGCACATTTCTCATTAGAGTTACTGGATTTTAGAAACCTTTCTAAATGAATTGCAAGACTTTTTAAATACGAATTTTTTTGAGATACTTGTGATCTGTGCTTATCTGATACGTGAAGGCATTGTGGTATTTAGTCATGACAGTATCCTTAGTGTGTTAAGTATTTACCCAGTAAATAAGCAGCAACTACTGGTACACTCTGCAACTAGTAGGTGAGGAGTTAGATTGCGGAATTAGAGAAGAAATGTAAAATGAGACAAATTCAGTGCAATTTGAAAAAGGGAAGTATGTTGACAGACTGGAATAATGTGGGCATAGAAACAATAAGGGATGGAAGAGTGTAATGGTAAAATGTAGTACTTCAAGAGGGGGAAAATTTATTGCATGGTTGAGAGAGCTAAATATATATTGAGGGAAAGAAAGAGGTACACACTTTCACACAGCATTCGTTGTGAGAAGCAAGAGCAAACAGAAGGAAGTTATTTGGAGAAGTGAATAAAAAAACCAAACGGTTTTCAGGAAGGGGAAAATATAATTTGTGTTGTAAGGAGTTAGGAAAGAGGTGGAAAAAGTGGTACTTTGGGGAATGGTGGAAGCGAGTGGAAAAAAAAGAAAGAATGCTGTCAGTAAGATATGATTAAAGAGGAGTTTCAGTGGGGAAAGAAGTATGACATTGATAAAGCAGAAAAAATCTTGACATCTGAAAGAGCAAGGAGTAAATAACGTATGATATGCAAAGGGGTTTGATTCCTGTATGGAAGGGGCATTTTAAAAACTTTGCTAACACTGCTATCTAGTGTTATGAAGATAAAAAGCTCTTACCACCAAGTTTCAGGGCAAATATTATTCCAGTCATAAGGATAATATGAAAGAAGGCACAAAAGAGTACTTGGGTACCAGAGATTTAATCATCTGCACAAAAGCTGTACTCCCTAAACCGATTTTAACTCTTAAGTGAAGTCAACCTGTCCACAGTGTTTCACCAACTTGACTTCTTAAACACATCCCAGTAATAGTGAATTACTTCAGTGAATGTGTGGATAAGAAGTGTTACCAAATATTGAATTAGAGACAAATGGGTGCTCTTTGTACTGCCTAAAGCATAAAATGAACATTCTGAGTTGTTATTCTGTCTCTTGTTATCAAACCAGTCATATTTTATAATCTTGCAGATAAAATGATCATTCTTTGTATAAAATTTATCACATGTTTTCCTCCCCTCCACCTTCTAGGAGATTCTTTCAAACCTTCCTTTATAAATTCTAGCCTAAATCAGGGCTATCTCTGATTCAAATCTCTTGCTTTGCTTTTGTGTCAGTGTCATGGTTTAAACCCAGTCAGCCATAAATCAACCATGCAGCTCGCTCTCTCACCGCCCCC
>JANHGB010030801.1:0-14299 GCA_026283785.1 Coracopsis vasa
CCTGGTTTAGGACACAAGTGCTCTCAAGTATATCCACAGCCATCTGCCAGCATAGCTCTGCTCCTTCTACTGTCAGTAGCTTTAGGGTTTGGGCAAACAACCAGCTAAGAGCAAGATGAAAGATGAATCGGGTGTTTCACACTGGTGCTTTTATATTCTTAATCCTTCTCTTCTCGTGACTGGATGATGGTAGTGGCTGGTAGGCATATAATGTTGCAATCTTTGTTTTTAAAGTTGTGCTAAAGATTGTTAGATAATAATGAGTTGTGCTAATGCTTAATATTGCATCACTGCTTGTTGATGCAACATAAATCTTTAAACATACCTTCTTACTCCCAACTGTTGGATAAAGAAGAAAGGGGACTGCGATATTTTCAGTCATCCCTCCCTGTTGCTTACAACTGCTTTTGAGTGCCTTTTATCCACCCTGAACATGCATGACAGCTTCTGCTTTCACTAGCAGAAATGCTGGGAAGTAATCCAATGGTTCCTGGTAACTTGGATCTTCTAATTTCTCCTCTGTCCATGTATTAATATGTGCATCTTGGGTTGTTTGCATCTGGTTGAAACTTTTCACTGTGATCTAGACTAAGCAGTTGGATTGCTGGTTAGGCATTTAGTTCCACAGGGTTATTTTTATGGTGAAATATTTTGTGGTGTTTTTGTAACTCAGGATAATCATAATGAAGTTTAGACTAGTCTTAAGTGAAGCAAGGTGGGTATTTAATATAAGTATATAATTTTAATATATCTACTTACATGCAGTGTATATATGTATGCATATATATACAGTACATAAAGCTAAAAATTTTATGTATTGGTTTGTTCTGACGTACTCTATGTAACTGATTTTGATGATTCTTTTTTTTCTCTCTATTCCTAAGGCTGTTGATGCTAAAGTAACGCTCAGTTCAGCTGCTTTCCTTCTTAGTACCTCTGCCTTATGCAGAATTGTCATCTAAAAAAGAAAAAACATAGAAGTAAAATTGCAAAAGTTCCTTTCGGAGCATTTTATTATAACATAGAAGGTGCCAGTTCTGTAGGAGCAGGATATGTAATGGTTTTAGAGAAAATGAACAAAAACGTAAATCCACATGAAACTTACTCTGTTGTATTAATGCAACTAGTATTTTTTCTTTTTAAGGATTTCTGGAGTGTCTACAACAACATTCCTCCTGTAATAAATTTGCCTCAAACATGCAGTTACCATCTAATGCAAGGTGAAGGACAGACACTTTGGTACGTATGTGTTATCATGAGTCGCTTCTGAGAATGGGCAGTGAAAAATCCTGAAGTGGTAGAAGGAGGTAGGCATGGGACAGGAACATCTTGTTTCTGTTGCCTGCAAACACCTGAACTTAAGAGACCTATGAAAGAAATATCCTAAGGATCTTGTTAAGCTTATAAGTGACATGTACTGAAGAGTCTTTGTTAAAAATGCAGGCTGTAATTTAATTGTCCACCCCTGAATACATATGTAAAAAAGAAGTGAAATGATGAGAGAGTTGTTAAGTTAAAATAGGACTCTGAATTTCAGTTCAGGAATACACAGAATGTTGTTTCTATCTGAATTATTTTTAACTCACAGTTTTTTTTTTCTTTCCACTGAAGCTGGTGTAAGAATGATGCAAATGACTGATGGTCCTTACCTGCTCTTCACCTGTGCAAAATTATGCTTCATAAGCATGTAAATGCACATATACCTTGGATTAAAATTAATTTAAGGCATTATGAAGTGATTCATTGCAGCAAATTCCCACTTGATTGTAGAGTAGTAATGGAATAAAGTATAAATAATTGATGTTTTCCTTTCAGAAGTTGAGTTTTGCATACCCTCTTCCTGGTGCGGTTCTGTCACATCTCAAGGAGAGAGCTAAGCACTTTCTGAAGAGTTTTGGTCAAGATTAGAGTTCTTGATCATTTTATGTCTAACTGCCTGGTGACTTCATACAGGAAGATTTCTGTCCTGATCTACTGAAGCATAAATTCCTAAAACTGTGACTGGTCAGGATAGCTAAACTGGGTTTGAAGAAGTGTTAGTGTCTGTATAAATCAAGTGGACCGTTCCGTGCAGGTCTCCCTATCTTTGTAAGGAGGAGTGAGAGCACTTCTGGGTTTTGTTTTGTTGGTTTTGCTATTTTTAGTTTTCATTTGGTAAGTGACTATTAGCGGTGTGAAATGTGAAGATTACTTCTGAAAACGATACACCCGTTTTGAAACTGGCAAAGTAATTTTGTATTTTAGGAAAGGGATTACAAGAGATTGATCTCATCTGTAACCCAGGAACTCTTCGGCGATTGCTGCCAGGAAGCTGTTCTCAGATTACAGTTACAGTATCCTGGTTAATTGCGGCATTGTTTTTTAAGTTACATTAAATGAAAACAAATTCTGAAGAAAGAATTGAGGACTGCAGAGTTTTGAAGATGTTCCCCCCCTCCGTTTCCCAGTGTTTGTCTGGATTGGTGGGAGACCATTGATCCTGAGGACTCTCTATAGGTTTCGTATTGGGTTTAGATATTCCAAAGGTAAACTTTAGGTAATTCCTTTAACTTTGCTTTGCAGATTTTTAGCAGGAAGCAAGAAGCCCTGGTTTAAAATCTTATAAAAAGAATTGTGACAGAGTAAACTTGAGAAGCTCACAGGTTTGTATGTTGTGCCTTTGTCATGACAAGGCAGATTAATGGTTGTGTCTGCCCTGACCCTGGATAGCTTCAGTCTTTTTTGTCTTATAATAAGGGCAATTAATTTCTAGCTGTCACACAACTGAAGTGTGCTCATGTTCTTTGTTAAATTGGGTAAGCTTGAGAGTAATAAGCTGCTGCTGTGAAAATATGCCAGAGTTTTTCCAAAATAAAAGGTTACCATAGTAAACCATGAAATAATTTTGTGGCTTGTTCCCAGACAGTACACAGCCACTTCAAAGGTGTTCTGTAGTCAGGGAAAATGTAAGTATTTTCCAACACACACAACTTAGGAAAGGGATTAGCTGTTGAGAGATAGACTTCATACGAACAATGGAAGAATTGCCTCTGATGTCAGAAGTAATAGCTTGAGTCATGCTACCTGGAGTTAGTAATAGCATTTCCGATGGGATTTTTCTGGGAAAATGAAATCCCAGACATAGGGTTATGTAGATGTGAATTTGAATGTTTATTTTCACTGATCTATTTCCCATAACCAGGGAGAGGAAAGCAATGCCAAAGGAGGTATATGGACAATGAAGGTCCCTAAAGAAAGTACAGTATGTTTCACTGACTTTTTACTTAGACTTTGTTTAGTAAGGGAGTTTCTTTTAAACACACCTGGTACAGTTGTTGTAAAGCTTCTTAGTTCTGACATCACCCAATGCAACAACTGAACAGTATTTTAAGGTCTATAACCTTTTCGTTAAGACAGTGAGCAAAAGTTTGTTATTTGTTGGTGCATTATAAAGCAAATGAAAGCTGTGGTGTTATACTCCATCTCGATTTGGAAACAGAGGTTTTTTTATAATCACCTGATGTAAACTTTATAATTTTATAATTCTCATAACTGCTTTCTTATGGGCATGCCAAGAAAAAGAAGCATCTCTTCCTCTTCAAAAGTCTGCACACAGAGTCTAGCACAACTTCCAGAGTTTCACTGAAATGTTCCTAAACTCTGTCAAACTCAGTAAGACTATTTCTGCTTGACATGGCTTGTTTGCCCCTCTATATGGCTGGGAGTAGTGCCGTGACTTTCTGTAGCCAAACATTGTGTTTCCATTGAGAGCTCATCCCATCTCATGGCTTGCTCCCACTGGAAGGGGAAGATCTTGCTCATTATTTCCTAGCACCTCTTGCACTGGCTCTGTTACTCATCAGACTGTTTTGTGAGCCAGCTTAATGCACTCTGATATCACAAAAAGTCTCCTATTTACTATTTTAAGTTGAATATATGGCCAGAAGAGGGCTTCTTCAGTGGGCATAGGGAGTAAAGAAGAGACAACTGGGATCACCCCTCTCTTTTTTTGCATTTAAGAGTGTGAAAGATAAAATCTGTTCAGGAGTGTTGGTGTTCTAGCACTGCTGAAATAATGGGGTTTCTCTTTGTGCCCCTAATCAAACACATGCAAGTAACCTGTGTGAACTGTTAAGGAGAGGAGATATGACCTCTTCACGTGTGCTGTTTATGTGTGTGTGAATTCTGCATCAGGCCTTTAAACATGAAAAGTGGAGTGTCAGAAAAATGTGACAGCCTTGCAGAAGGCATTAAATGCTGAAAGACAGTACTGGAAATTTCAGCCAAAAGTTAATTGATTTTTGCCTGTGGGCTCTTTCCCCGTATGTGGATTGCAGCTTCCCTGCCTGCAGTCCCAACTGATCGCTGAGGACTGAAATTTTCTTTCTTCTCTTATAATCCAACGTATGAAGATAGTCAGAAGTGACAAGTGGTTTGGGGAGTCTGAACTACTGGGTGGTGAATTTAGGGACCTCAGAGGCCTAGTTCTCCAGAGGCTGAATGACATCCCCTTCTTGAGATGAAGGTACTTTTTGATCTCTCGAACTACCTACCTCATGTCCCAGGTCACTTCTGAAAGGCTTAATTGAGGCTGAACTTCAGTCAGCTTTTAGTGTCTCTTGAGATAACATAAATAATACATAAATAATAACACAAATAATACCTTTATGCCTGTTTCTCTTTTTTTGGCTTCATTCTTCATCACATGTGCACACAGCATCTTCTTGGCTAAAATGTACAGACCTAACTCAAAAGGTGATACGCTATAGCAGCCTTGACAAGGGTGTGGAGGGAGGAAAAATGTAGCATTTTCTAAAGATACCAGTCTTTCAAGGGGTATGAAAAAACAATTGACAAAATACTGCCACTTAAATGTTGTGGTGTGTGTGCAGTGACACTACTTGTATGCCAGTTTTTAGTATGAAGACTAATACTCTTTAGATCCTCATAAACTTGATCAGGCAACTGCCTGCTACTGCATGAAGTGCTGTCTACCCTTGAGACCATTAGGACAACTCACAAATAGTGAGCACTGTCCCTGGTAACGACAGTGGGTGTGCTCAGCCCCATCACTGTCTTTGAGCTGTTCCACTGGCAGGCAAATGGCACCGTGGTAGAGGCTGTCAAGCTTATGTCTTCAGCCTGCCTCGGAAGCCATCGCATCAGATGGTCCTGCCCATAGAACAGCTTTACATGATGGATTGGATTAGATGTTAATGAATCACAGAAATCCTTTGTATTCTAAAAGATAGCTTAGGAAACACCATTAAAGTAGCTTATTAGTTTCTAATCTTTGAGGCTGCTTGCATTTTGTTTTAAACTGGTGCATTTGGTTTGCTGGATTTCTTAATAGTGCTAAAGCTCAATCTAAATTCATATATCAGAAAAGGCATTCCTTAAAAATAGTATATGAAAAAGTCGTTATGGTGATGCAAATATATGTATTTATGTGTTCTTTTAAAGAAATAAATACTGCCCCTGTAAACTCACACTTCGGAGCATTATGCTGGGCCAGATGCATTTCAAGTTTTGTATGGGCTTTGGCTTAGGTGGTAACAAGTCTCAAAAGCAAGTAACAGTGTAATTGGTCTAAAAGCCAAAGTCAAGTGGCAGGTAGCTTTCCCCCCCATTTTAATTCTTTAGTGAACATTTGAATTTGTTGAAAGATGGACTAATTTCATAGTCAAGGCAAAACAGAGATCATGGTTAAATTATAAATCAGTTTAATTTACTGGTAGGGTTTTCAGGTACTTAGGGGTTGGTAAATGCCTTTGTGTAGACACAAAGGATCACAAGTGGAGCCTTATGGTCTTTTATTTTGGGAATTCTTGGGAGAAATCTACTTTCAGGCTTTGCGTAACTGGTGCATTCAGGATGAGTTGTGGGCTCAGATATAGTGAAGGTAAACTTGTTGAATTGGAACAATTCTGTATAGCAGTATGTATTTTCAGGGTCTGAATTCTTGCTGCAATTAGATTGAAGAAATTAATTATATAACACAGCACGTACTTACAATGGTCTTTTGTCTAGACAACCTCAAAACTGAGCTAGCAAGCCTAACTTTTAGATTAAAAAATAATAATGCAAATGTAACTTATTTTTCTTCTCCCTTTCTTAGGCTGCAGTTTGGGAAGAGCTCCTGTTAGCAGCTACTGGACAGCAGTTCACAGACTGGTGTGCAGCAGGTAATTTAAAAATGATTGAGGCAATCATGACAGATTGAGCTTGAACACAGAACATGGAAACTCGAGCACAGAAACATGCTAAAAATGAGGTATAGAGCTGGAAATCATATTCACACCTCTTGTCATTAAGAAGAGGACAAAGTATTCTGGCTGTCTTAGCACAAGACTTGTGCTCAAAAGCCTGCATCCCTGAGAAGCCAGCAGGTTTTCTAGTTATTAAATATCTATCTGTTAGCCAGTATTGAAATGATGAATATTCATTCTCAGTGACAGGATTCTGGAGCCCCAAATGACGCTTCCCTACAGATTGTTTGGACTGTCACTGTTGGAAGCAACTAAATTGGGTACATGCCCCCATAGTCCCTTCTGGTTAGGAGTTGTCAAGGGAAAGCACTGGTGCAGACCAGAAGCAGAGGGAAGCTGCACGGCTTGCCGGTGATGACATTAAAAGCCACAGCAGGGCTATAACACAAACCTGGCTCTCTTGAACCCCAGGTTAGCAATATTTTCATTATTAGTTAAAAACACTGCTTAGGTCAAGGTAATCTTTAATGTAATTGAATTTACATAAATATTCTTAAAATACTTTGTGAGCAGGAAGGGTCCAGAAGCCTGGCGAGGTTACGAGGTGAGCTCAGCCAGTGGTCATCAAGAAGGTGCTCAAGGATGGCATCCTCTCAACAGAAAGCAAAGAAAACCAAGTCCTCTCTGCTGGCTGGAAAGGACGTGGTGACCCAAACAGAGGTCCCTCATAAACAGGTAACTGTCCAGATGTCTGGCTGTAGTGAATGCCAGAGCCTGTTGGCGATGTTGGATGATGGCTGTGTAAGGTGTCATTAGGTTGATGATTTTCTCTGCGTGGTGGCAGAGCTACAGGAAGAGATGGAACAGCTCGAGGAGCACAAGGGAATCTGAGGAGGAGACGAGTCAGTCTATATGGCACCAGGCCTGCTGTGCAGCAGGAAAATCATGACAATTACCATCACAAAAACATGTGATGTTTCCAGTCACTCCGTGTGATTGGAGTGCTGCAGTGGATGGCTCAGGCTCTTCAGAAAGGATAGGCAAGGATAAAGAGGTGGTGGGGTTGCACTCTTTGCCAGGGAGTTGACTGCCTTGAACTCAGTGTTGTGAGTGAGAAGGCTGAATATTTGTGGGTGAACATCAGGGGGAAGGCCAACCAAGTAGGTATCCTGGTAGGAGTCTGTGATAGACCACCTAGACAGGGTGAAGCTACAGATGAAGAAGCAAGCAACTAGGAGAAGTTTCAGAACCACTTGCCCTTGTTTTCATGGGGGACTTTAACCTACAGATGTCTGCTGGAAGTACAATACAGCAGAGAAGAAACAATCCGCGAGGTTCTTGTTTGCTTGGTTTTTTTTCAATTCTTCATTATTTCTTTAAAAGGATATTTTGGCTAATTGTTTTTCCACTCAGATTGTGTTTGTTCCTGTTTCATTAAGATAGCAGGCTTTCTATCTTAAAATATAGAAAGTACTAGATAGATACAGTACTTCTATCCTGCACTGAGTTAAATGCAGAAGTGCACAAAGATGGTATGCTGCTTTTCCTAGATGTGCTATATGTAGAAGAATACTGGCTTGGTGAAACGTGTTTTCAATTTTCATTTTGAAACATTCCTATTGTGCTAAGATTTACTCACTGGTTTTGTCCCAAGAGAGAAAGCACGTACACTGCATTTATTCTAATATTCAACATAATCTGGTCTTGCACTGACAACGGCACATGTACTGTAAATGTAAATAGTCAAGTGTTCACTAAATAATGGACTAAAGAGAACATGTTTATATTGGTACTAACCCTGTCTGGGATGATGCTACTGTGTTTTAATTGCACTGATTTCAGAAGAACCCTCATTCAGACTAGAATGAGAGATCTTTCAGTAGGAAGCCCTGCAAAATCCACACCTCTCTTATTATCTCTTAGATGAGGGGTTTTAATGTTTTTATGTTGCATGCTTGCTTATTATATTTTTCTGTACATTCATGAAAAAGTGTCATGAATCAATTCTAACGCATTAGACTGATGCATTAGAAATACCCTCACACTTTGAGGAGAACATTAGGCCTATGCCTGCACCCACAAAGCTGAGCATCAGAACTGCTGTTGACTTCAGTGCAAAGGAGGAGATCCCACCCCAGGTAGTTTCAAGCCAGCAAGACTTCCTAAGTGACCTTAAACAAAATTACAGAAAATAAATGGATTTGGTGTTGCAGCATGAATATAAAGAGTGTTACTCTTTAAAGGTGTGTCCATAGTAACTGCTTGAGGTGTTGGTTTGTTCTAATACACTACCAAAGAGTGACGTAATACCTTTTACCAGAAGAAGCTGCATGTTAGAGATGAGTGGACACTCTCCTGACCATTAATTCATTGTCAAGAGGTTTTTGTTTGGCAGCTGTTCAAGTTGCACAATTTCCACATCTTCAATATATTAAGAGGCAACTGTTAAAATAAAATAAATTTTAAAATTAGAATTGCATATTTGAGATTTATTTTTACAACTTGATCTTTATTTTTTTATTTATGAATTAAACCTGTGCAGTTAATGAGCATTAAACAAGGTTTCCACAATCCAAATGTCTTGCTTCTGTAATTGCTGTCTGAGATTAAATGTTACTAGTCTTGCTTTTTTAAACCAGTGCATTTTTCAGTAAAGCTCTCTTTGAATGTTTTGTTCATAGACTAAACAGCCTTTAAAGTATTTGTTGTTTTCACTTGGAGAACTGCTTTGTTGAACTTGATTAAATTAACACCTCTGCTACTTAAAGATCATCTAAATTGTTTAAATGGATAGCAAAGAAGAGCCTACAGCTTCCTGAAATTCATGAAAATGAATTTCTGGTGGCATTTCAACGTAAAATTCAACCATTTAACTTCCATGTTGAGAGACAGCACAGAAACTCCAGGTTGCTGCATTAGTGGAATTGAAGAAACCTGATTTCTTCTTGGGGTGGTAACAAGGTCTGGTGGATACCTGTCCATGTTGGGACAGGGTCTGTGGGCTTTACCTGGTGCCTGCTGCTGGGGCAGGTCACACTGATGCCTTCCATGAGGCTGAAACACTTGTTTGCTTTACTCAGGCTGCTTTTATGGATTTTGTAGGAGCTTCATGTCCTTGATGCACTTGTCCTGCCACCCAGGTCTGCTCGGTGCAGAGTTACCATCATGTGGGGATTGTCCTCTGTCTTGGGAAGCCAGGTGAGATGAGAGGTAGGGGGAGAACTCTGGTTGGTGTTAGAAATGTTCTTAGCACCTTGTCAGAGGTGTTCTCAGCATCTTCCTGGGAAAGCTTTGATGCTGGGTGGTAGTGAGCTGGCTGAAGGAGAGCTGCTCACCTCTCATACGAGCACAAGCGTGGACTGTAGGAAGGAAGCATAGGGATGCAGCAGGAGCATAAGCCCCAGGAGAAGAGATGCTGGTTGAGCTGTGGATGCTGAAGCTGCTGGGGTAGATGGAGCCAGGAGGGACTGCTGAGAAATGGTAAGAGGAATGAACAGCTTTATCCTTCTAGCACCTTTTGTACTGGTTTGCACCTTCCCAGGGCTGAAGATGGCCACTAGCAGCCGGAGCATCTCTAAAAGCTCCCTGTGTCTCCCCAGGCTGTGAGACGACTGCTGCTGGAGGGATTAGTTGGGAATTTCACTTACCAGGGATGAATGGCTGTCTTCTGGGACTGGTTAATTAACAGGATTCTACTCTAGTAATTAAATAGCAGTTTGTTGAACACAACTTAGTTGATGGAATCTTTGGAAAACATAACAATTAGCAAGCAACGAATGGCAGCTTTGCCTCAAAAGCCTATCCCCAGGCAGTTGCTGGTATGGTTTTAACCTTTCATTCTCCAGCAATATGGTATTGATGCTATTGGTATTTAATTGTTTTTGTTGCTGTCATTGGACAGTTTGTTCTCTCCCTGCTGTTGCAGCAGCTGGTTCCTCTAGGGCTTCATCTGGGATGCAGAGGCTTGAGATGCCCCATTTTGCTTATTGCTCTCTCAGAAAACTCTGTTGCTGCCTTCTTAAAAGCCAGTGCTGTGTTGTTCATAGGAGTGTTTGCTACCCTGAGAATAAACACTCTGCCCTCCTGCTGCCGCAGCAGTGCTGGGGCTGCTGGCTCAGCCATGCATGCCTTTGCACAGCCCAGTCATTCCTCCTTTGTTATGGAGGAGGGTTTCCACCACGGTTACTCCCTGCACAGCAGCATCGCCCTCCCTCTGAGCTACGTGTGTTGGAGAGATCACACAAAGCACGTGGGGTTTCCTCACCAGGCACTTGCACCATACACATGCACTGAAGTAAGTTGCAGCTGCATATTAAGACTTCTCTTTGCCGGGCTTTCTCACTTTGTGCTGTTGTCAAGGGTTTTTTTAATGGCCTTTATGAAGTGGTCATGGAAATGAGAGCATATCAGAGTGAATTATTTTGTCTATGGCGTGTTTGCACTGTGGAGGTGCTTGTGGAGTTTTGTTTTGGAGAGTAGTGTTGAAAAAGAGCATAGGTGGAGCAGGAGCAAGTAGAGGAGAAGGTGCTTTTACGTGGTGTGATGTGCCTTAGCAGTGCTGCTGGATTGCTGCGGAGGAGCACATCAAAGTGTCCTCAATTTAAAGCTATTTCATGCTACAGGCTTTGCTCGGTCTTATGAATGCTTTTATTTTAGTGTGGCAGGTTCACGACAGGTTGGCACACTCCCCTCAGTAATAATTAGCTAACTTAATACTTCAGAGCATGGAACACAAAAGCTCTGTGGGTCAGAAGGGGCTCAATCAATGCCCCGCCTTTGCCAGTTGATGGGAGTACAAAAGAAATCATTTTTTATATTCTTCCTATGGCAGGATTGACCAGAGGGGATGAAGCTTAAGAGTTGTCTTAAAACACAAACGTGTCTGTGACAGAGGAAAATTACTGATCCTGAGCAGCTTATATAAACCCTCCCGTCTGCACCCGCACAGGGAAGGGAGGTGCTTTTGAGTGGAAACTGTTCATGTCTTCATCTTTACTTTTTCCTTTCTTGTAATGATTCTCTTAGGACAACGACAAAGAGGAAATTAGATTAGATAAACAGTGAGAGATCCCACAGCTTGCTGTAAAAGCCACCTCCGATCTTCACTATACTTTGACAGCTCTCAATTTCCTGATTTGACAAGTTAATGAAGACTGGATTGTTTCTGAAGCCGTACATACTGTGTTGCTCTGCACAGGACTACCCACATCAGCACCTTCTTCTCACCCATCCTTGGGAGGGAGGCAGTGTGTGCTGGAGCCCTGGGCTGGGAGCTGGTGTTTGTGGCTGTGGTGTTAGTGCAGGGTTCTGCAAGGTGCCTCCATGCCAGGATACAAGTGGACTTGCCTGGGGTGCTTGTGTCGTCATGAAGAAGCTGTCCTGCAGCATCTTACCTCCCAGTGTTTGGCTTGGGTGACTGGTATGTTGCTTCCTTCCACTCTCCCTGAGACTGTCTGCAGGTAGTGGAGTGGGCTGGCCAAGCCAGCCAAGCTGAACAGAGCAGGAGACGTCCACTTGCACCTTCACACACAGCATCCCTGGAGCGGGAGGGTGGGCAGGTCACCAGCGTGACCCTGCATCCAGCCTGGTGCTCTGCTCTGGGACACGGGGCTTTACATGTGGTGAGGAAACAAGGTGTTGGGAAGAGTGTGAGTGGGAAGTACAGTGCTTCTGGAGCTGTCTTGGGGTGTCTGCACAGCAGCAAGGCCAGGAGCAGAGTTTGGATCTTGCTACTCCCCCTCTAAACTGCCCATTGCAAGCCCAGTGCCCACAGTGTGCTCTGTCTCATGGAGAAACTGGGAGAGAAGAGTTTCCATTTCAATCCATAATTAAGCAAATCGAAGCAGGCTGGAAGCAAAGAGCAAAGTAGGTATCATTCATCATGCAAGGGGGCCTGGAGTATGTTCCAGCTCATGATGCATAAGGGAGAGCACTGTTATGAATAGGCATGGGATGAGCCCCCTTCTTTTTGGATCATGATTCTGTGTAATAAACATGCAAGACAATTTGTATAAAATAGTGAGGATTCTTTCCTAGAGGAGTCATTTAAAGCTATATTTGCACATCAGGGAAGAGTTTGTAGGAACATTTTGTAGTTACATTTCCATACAAGTGTGCAAACAGAAAACAATGCGGTCAGCAAATGATGGATGGTGCATGTAAACCTGTGCAAGGCTCTGCTCTCCCTGGGCTTGTAATCATATTGTATGGCCTCCCATCATTCCAGGGAAGCATCCAGCCTGGCACACTATGGCTCTGCCTCCCCCACTGCAGTGGTCAGAGATGTGGGGTGGATCACACTGTAAACACCATATGAGGTAGAAGGGATTTTTCCTGAGTGTCTTTTGGTCATAAAACAGTGGGTTTGGAGTAGGAAAATCCTGATCTAAAGGCATTAGCACTGCTGGCTCTTGGCAACCTTTAGGAATAAGATTGCCTCTAAAAGGAGATAGCGGCCTGCCAGGTAAAATGTGAAATGATCTTGCAACGTGTGGTGCAGTCATGGTCTGCTCAGAAGTTTACTGGCTTTTTTTAAATTTGGGATATTTTTTGGGGTGAATTCTTCTGTTTTGTTTGCTTTCATTATTTCCCAACTAGCTGGTGAGTTGCTCTCTACACTCTACAGCAACAGTAGCAGCACTGCTTTTCTGGCCTTGTGTCTTGGATCCCCCTTCCCTTGCGCTGGCTGTATGGCAGGGGGTTACCAGGTGACTCTCTTGGAGCTCCGGTGGGACGCCTGACTGAAGGAGCCCAGGGCAGCCCCTTCTCTGTGTTTTCAGAGGCAATTAGGGTGATGATCCTCCCTCTGGAGTCAAGCCAATGACAAAATGATGTAAGCATCCTCACTGCCCTCGCATCCATCCTGCCCGCTCCTTTTTCAGCTCTTCTAACTGCTTTGTCCCCCTGAGCATCCCTCTGCCCAGCTCTACCTCCTCTGCACACTGCTGGAGTCAGCCTGAGGTCTGTGGGGAGATGACCACTGCTCCTCCCCTGCCTCCTGCGGTGTCTTCCTCATGTAAAGGGAAGAGAGAGTCAAACCCAAATCAGAGGGATGGATGTGGCCCTGGGGGCCCAGCCCTTCCTTTGCAGTGTGGAAAATACCTGGTGGGGAGCAGCGAGGGCAGGGCAGGTTATTTTCACAGAATCATTAGGATTTACAAGGGGTTTCCCTAATGGTTTTTATCAGACATAGAGCCCAAGAAGGGACCTCTTGACCTGGCTTTGGCATTGGGGGCAGCAGCCCCTCTGCAGTGCTGACAGCCCATCTCCTACCCTGGTGCTGACCTGTGCAGATGGAGTCCTGAGCTGGTTGGATAACAGCACACGGTTTTCCTGAGTTTTGCCTGCTAAAGCAGAATCTCTTCCAAGCCGGTGCTGTGTGCTCCAAAGAGCAGAAAGCTTCTCTTTGCCAATTGCATCCAGACATTAATCTTGGGGATTAGGCCTCCCTCTGATCCTCCTGTGAGCATGGGATGAGCTGAAGCCTTGAAGAAAAGGTCTTTTAAAAGCATGGCTTTCCCAGCACACCTAAGCAGCTTGTCAGCACACCACAGGACAGGGAGCAGCATCTGATTTCAGTGTGTGCTCGTTCTGCTGCTCTGCATAGGAACCATCCCTGGCTGCCTGCATGGAGCTGCTCCCACTGTGCACCCAAAGGTGCCAGATGGAGCAGGGGTTGCTGTTGGCATGTGGCACCCCCAGGGCTCTTACTGCTGGAAACTTGTCAGAGCTGTGAGGAGGTGGGAGTTGAAGTTCAACATTTGCAATAGTTTCACTGTTCGAAGCCTGCAGTGGCTTCCAGATTTAAGTAAGGGCTTTATCTTCCTTTTTTTTCTCCCTACTGAAATAAAGGAGCCATTAGAGATGGTCTGTAATATGTACAACACATGTTTGTCCAGTGTTACCATTTATATAGCAGCAGTCTGGACAGGAAAGCCCACCGTCTTCTAGGAAAGTAAGTTATGTCTGCTGCCTTCCTTTGAAGGCTCTTAAGGTTTGGACATAGAGGGGTTTCGGTAATTAGAAACTTATTTCATCTTTGGATGGGGTTTTTTTGAGGGTTTGTAAATGTAAAACCTGAACTGCTCAACAAGAAAATACCTGCAAAGAGC